>JAVJIF010000551.1:0-196234 GCA_038442645.1 Agave tequilana | reverse complement strand
TCGGCGGCGATGGACTCGTCAACAAGCTCCCCTTCCTCCACGTTCTTGCTGTGCGACCTAGGAGCACGGACCAAGCTTGGGAAATCTTCATCTTCTGGCGGTTCCTCAACTCTAACAGGGACGTCTTCAGGAGGAGCCTCAACTCCAGCAGAGATGTCTCCGATTGAGAGACTTCAGCCGTTAAAGTCCCTCCGAGCCTTCTTTGGGGCAGGCTCAGCATAGAAGCAGAGCGTCGACGACGCTTGCTCGCCACCTGCTTAGACCTCCTTGCCCGCGGCTCCTCCCTCGTGGCTGGTGGCTCCGCCTTTGTCGCTCGTGCTCTGCCCTTGCCGGTCGCGGCTCCGCCCCTCACTGCTGGGGGCTCCCTCCTCGATCGTCTTCCGACCTCCCTCTGAGCTTCAGGTACTGTTGATGAGTTTCGTCTGTTTACCAGACTCCGACCTCGCCTCGAGATCTGCATTGATGCTCTCAATGCATGAGAACTCCGGAACAAAATCTGGTGTCTTGATGGCTTGGGAGTACCAAGTGCAGAAACTGAAGCTCGTACGGCACTTGGCCCCTCGATAGGTAGACGGAATGTTGCTCCTGTCCCTCCGGCCACACTGTAGTACCAGGCCCGAGCACCTTCAAACAGATTGCCTTCGAAGGCAAGTTGAGTATTGGGATGCCCGACGTAGAGTTGATCGTAGCCGAACTGTCGGGCGAAGCGACTCGGCATATACGGCTCAATAGTGAATGAAGTCCCTTGCCGGAACAGCACATATCCTGGCCGGATGTTGATCACCACCAGAAGAGTCCCGCAGACAGTTGCGAGAAGCCATCCCGGCCAGCGATATCAGCGAACGCTCCCCGAAGCTACACCAGGATCTCTGAGAGCAGCGATTGAGCTGGTAATTCGTGGCGATTGATAGACACTTCCGAACATAATAGATGTAGGCGTCACACCATTCCGAACGTTCCAGCCGCTGCACAAATGGGACATGACCCACCCCCACGCGCCGCCGTCATCAAGGAAGGGCAGTGCATCACATACCAAGCCATGAGGTACGTGTGGCAGCTCGATCCGAGGGTTGGGACGCTTCACCATTGGATTCCCCTCTGAGTCAACATATGGCTTTCCATGGGAATCAACAGTCTTCGGGGGTTCGCAGAAACTTTTTGGTTAACGCCCCAGCCCGCTCTGATGCCAGCCGCTACGGCCGGAAGAAGGATATGGGGCTGCCATGAGCCAGGAGCACCGCCGGGTATACCACATCTGCAACAATAACTTCATGTGGCAGCGTGGGCACCACACATCTCTTCAGCCACAACATCAGGAAGCCCGCCACCATGCTCGATCAGAGATAGGGGTCCGTGCTTGATGGTGGAAGCTTTCAAAAACAGGTCGGGTCGAAACCGTCCTCATTCGACTCCGTGGTGTAAAAGATGTCCGGAGCCGCGTCGATCCTGTCTTCGATCTCCCTGTCGGAACTGGAGCCAGTCGGATTATCGGGAGGTCTTTCTTGTGGACATTGTTGAACAGATAACAAGCCCAGGACAACTGCTTGACCCCTGCTGCCTCCAGGCAGTTGTTTGACCGCAGATGTGAAAGTGGCACATCACCTCCCAGTAGGTCTCGTACACCAGAGGAAATTCTTCTTTCAAGAAGTGGAGTTCCTTAGTGGTAGGGACATATTCCTCATAAGGAATGTCCCCTGACGCTAGTCCCGAGACCTCATGCAACTCGTGCAGTGCAAGGCCCATCTCTCCACCGGGGTGAGAATGTCCCCGCCAGTGAGTTATCGCTCCAGATCCCAAAGAAGTTATGAGAGCTCATTGGGATACCCCACTGCACGGCCCTGATTGCTGGGTACAATCCCACAAGCTCTAGCAGCTTCTTAAGTTCGATAAGGACGAAACCCACCATCCTGCCCCACCAAGAATTCCCTGAAGAATGGACCCACCCATACGCACCGAACTCGACAGGATAGTCACCTTCGCCTCCATGAACGCATTAAGGAAGGTAGCGCCAAGATGAGGTATCTCCCCAACCGGAACCTCAGACTTACGTGACGCGGGGAACAGGCCGAGAACCGACCTGTCATGACTATCATAGCAGTATACCTTCTGGAAGCTCAAGGCACCGAGCGTGATCTCAGGGACATATTGGGAAAACCTCCCATTCCATCTTCCGAGGGACGGACATGTGCTGGAAGTAACATCGGGAACATCCTCTCCATATCCGGAAGAAAGAATCTTCCGCCCTTTATCTGACGGAGCCATTTGTAAATTCCTTCAGACACGCGACGGCCGTCGTCATGGACGTGATCCCCGAAGAGAAGGCAGGCTTCTCCAGCCTGACCCATCATCCATTTTGAATGCGGCATCGGTCATAAGCGCCCGGAAGGTTCTCCTGTCAACATTGGAGAGCCTCTCCCTGCGATCTGGCAACTGTCAGCAGTCACTGGGACACTCATTCTTTGCACGAAGGTCAAGCCCCGGTCGGCGCCTCTACATGACCAAGTGACGTATCTTGGCGAGCGAGCCAGGAATATGTCGCACTGCAAAAGAAAAGGACACTTAGTCAGATACTTTACCAAAAGTAAGGAAAAATGCTAAGTGTTCAAAACCCTAGACGCAGAAGAGATACTGGACGCAGGAATTGTCTAAATCCACGTCCAGACCTGCGAATCTGCGTCCAAACGCAGAAGAGATCCTAGACGCAGGAATTGTCTAAATCCGCGTCCAGACCTGCAAATCCGCGTTCTGCACCAAGACTTATGAAAATCCTAAGTACTTGGACTCAGACGCCAAATTCATCAAAATCGGCGGCTGAAGACACAGAACGCAAGGATCAAATCCGCGTTTTGCAAACCAAGACTTGTGAAATTCTAAAGTACTTGGACTCAGACGCCAAATTCATCAATCGGCGCCTGATGGCACCAAAACGCGGCACAGAACGCAAGAATCAAATCCGCGTTCTGCAAACCGCGTCCAGAGACCTTCACAATTAGAAATATTCTAAGTGAAGGATCCGAAGTGCAGAGCTCACTGGCGTCGGATCATCAAACCCGCGCCCCGGTTATCATCTCAAGGACTGCGTCCGAGAATCAACACACGATTTTGTGTTAATGGTTCTTAGGGTTCTATGAACTTGTGTTAATGGCGAAACTAACGCCGAAGAGGCATTTTACCTCGAAAATAGCCTCTTGCGCGGAGGAAGCGCCCCTCTCGCGGCCTCGGCGACGGTCGCCTTTGAGGACGATGCAGTTGGCTTAGTCTTGGGTGCCATTGATGTTCAGAATCGAGCAAGGAGATGAACAAGTTCGAAGATGAACAGAGAAGGAAATTCTTTTTCTCAGCGATGCGTTCGGAGAAGAAGATGCATCTCTCCAACTGTGGCCTTTTATAGGCACAGGGATTCGCGAAGATACGCGGCGTGTGGCCCGGTAGACGCTGCAGCGAGCGGTCGCCGCTTGACGCGTGTAACAAATCGTTTCTTGAACGGAGAAGATCATGCGTTGCAACCCCGCCACGAGTCAGCAGTCGACACGTGGAGCAGTTCATTTAATGAACCAGGAAATCCGCGCGCCAAAAGGCGAAATTTCGCGGTTCCCTAGGCCAGCTGGCGGCGTAATCATGACATGGCACACATATTCGCGCCCAAAGAACGCACCTCCTCGATGGACATGCCACGTCAGCCTCTCCATGAATGCATTCGGAAGGTCGCGTCTCTCTAAGAAATTCGCGTCCTTCCAGTCTGGCCAAATATCGCGTCTACCTCATGGGAGATCAGTCGCGTTCTTATCGCCAAAAAAAGACGCACCCCATGGAAGTCGCGCCTTTACAGCAGTACCATCTCTGCTTTTTGAAAAAGAACCTGCGTTTGGCCTCTTCTGCAAAATCAGTTCAACAGTACACTGACGCAAGCAGACGACCAACCACTCCTGGCTTAATAGCGCGCCAGTGACAGACTAAAGCAATCGGGGAGGTTTAGACTGTGCACCTAGACACTCAACATGATCAACTCTGGGGGCTTCAAAGAGTTCAACAGTACACTCACGAAGACCAACTCCAGATAATTAAACCCGGAGCATCAACAGTCTAGTCATGAAGGCGAACTCAGCAAGAGTCCAAAGTATTTCGAAATCCGTCCCAGTTAACTGCGAATGTCGAAAACTTTGGAGGGGGTTCTGTAGGCTGTCTAAAAATCACAAAGACAAGCCACCAAAACGCAGAGATTCAAGATCAAGGCGCGTCGGCCCGAAGCCCGCGTCTCAGCATCAAGGCGCGTTGGCTCAACGCCCGCGTCTCCGCATCAAGGCGCGTCGGCCCGAAGCCCGCGTCTCAGCATCAAGGCACGTCGGCCCGAAGCCCGCGTCTCAGCAACAAGGCGCGTTGGCTCGACACCCGCGTCTCGGTTGCAACTACCCGGATTGCGGGGCCAATCACGGCGCATGTAGCGGGTAGTGACCCCTCATTGTGGAGCATTTTCAGGGGGCACGATCACCCCCTAAAAACCCTATAAATAGTCTGTAATACCCCGCTTCCGGAATACGTACTTAGTTGCGTATTCAGTTTTTCGATCGTATCTTTCGATTTACTTTCTGTATTTGACCGATTTTAATTTTAAATATCATTTTCCAATATATATATTTTCTATGATTTTCTGGAATTTTCTTGGATTAAAAAGAAAATCTTCAAAACCGGTGTCGACCAGTGCTGCTGACCGATTCCCAGATTTTTAATTTGCAATCGGATTTGAATTTCTAGAAGGTCCTTTAGACATTATTTCTTAGAATCACATTTCTTACCTAAATACTTTTTCTGGGAATTTTATGATTTTATGAAAATTCCACCGGAGTCGGTAGCTAACTGATTCCGGGATTTTTAGTTTTAAAACTATAAAGTATTTCTTAAAACGGATTTCACTATGAGTCTTAAAATATTATTATTGATTTTGTATAATTTGCGAGTCGTTCCGAGATACTTGATTCGGGGCGATTTCGGTATTTTCCGAAATGTTTTCCGTATCCTCGACTTAAACCCGGAATCTGTGTTTCCAAATTTTCATTTTTCTAGTCAAAGAGAATACCTTCTCTTTATCAATTCTTTTCCTTTTTCCTTTTTCCTTATTTCTCTTCCTTCCTCCACAATCCACAAGAATTCCATTTTCCAAAATTCCAACAATTCCAAAATTCTATTTTCTTCCACACACTTCCACCAACTCCCTCATTAATGCCCCTCTTTCTCTCTCTCTCTCCCATGGCCGGCCAAGTGGCCAAAAGAGGGACACCTCATCCCCCTTATTTGCAAAAACCCCCCTCTCTTCTATCTTATTTGCACCTCCTTCACAAAATCAAAATCCTATATAAACATTTCCTTTTCATTTCTACTTCTTTTTCTCTTCACTTCACCAAAGAATTTGTCTCCACCTAATTCCTCCTTCATCTCAACCTCAACCACCAACTCCTAAGCATCACCAAGGCCATCATCTCCACCTCAACCACTACTACTTTTGGATTGGGATCGTGTCTATTATCGCCGAGGATCAAGTTTGTCGGCAACGATCTCTTCGAACGCGTAAAGCTTCAAATAACCGATCTATGTGAGTATTTCTACTCACCAAGACTTGGCTAATTCCTAGCATATTGGTGTTTACATATCTTGTATATTTGTATCTTCAAAATCATGTTATTTGATCATCAAACAACCATCACAAATCTGTTCTGTGTGCTGTTTCCAGTCGATTAGTCGACTTGACCTAAGGACTAGTCGACTTGAAACCCTTAGTTGAAACGTAACCTTTTCAAGAACACAGTTTTAGTCGACTTAGATTATTTATTAGTCGACTAGAACCTCGATTAGTCGACTACTCTCTTGACCCTAGTCGACTAACCTTTCCTGAATCCGAAGCCCAACTCTCTGTTACTCAGTATTAGTCGACTTAACGTATCTGTTAGTCGACTTGAGATCACTGTTAGCCGACTACCCTTTCCACCCTAGTCGACTAACTTTTCCTGAATCAGAAACCCAACTCTCTGGAACCCAGTTTTAGTCGACTATACCAGACTATTAGTCGACTAACGCCTTTATTAGTCGACTACCTATTCCACCTAGTCGACTAACTTTGGCTGTCTGTGTTATAGTTGATTTCTTTCTTGAATCTGGATCTTATCCTTGGTGCATGTGCAATATATTATTCTTACTTGTGCTTCATGACTGATACTTCATGACTCATTACTTGATGTATATCTCCTCTTGTCACTTCATATTTCCATGTCTATGTATTACCATGCAACTGCTTGTTTCATTCTTATACTTGTACCATGCCTGTGCTATTCTTACTTCTTTATCGCATACCATGCTTGGCCGACCCTTCGTGGTCGTTGATCTTGGGTTACTTCTATGTTACCACCTGCCAAGTCATTACTTCCGACCTGTCAGTTTCATGCTTCCATTTAACACATGTATTTTACTTGGCAATTGATTGTTATCACCTACCACCAGACTATTATCAATCTCTTATCATGATTGGTTGCTTGTTAAATATCACCATCCTGTCATGCTATCACTTAACACCCAGCATGATGTACTTGACTTTGTGATTATCATGTTTACGGGAATCCTGTCTTGTTATTCTGAATGGAACTAAGTGCCACACGGAACAAAGTGCCACACCACACGGTGGGGGCCACCTCTTGAATCTGTGGGGGCCACCTCTAGAATCCATCCCCTCAGAACAAAGTGCCACATGGAACAAAGTGCCACATCACACGGTGGGGCCACCTCTTGAATCTGTAGGGCCTTTTCCTGTCTTGTCCAGTTATTCCCGTAATCTGATAAACCATAAAAATGACAACTTGCACGGGGAATGGGAGGAAGTGATGGATGCCGGAATGATACCTTGCTTATAGTAATGGAATAAAATATTGACGATTCGTGTTAGTGGGACTAAGGGCCACAGAAGATGCGTGTTAGGGGGACTTAGGGCCTCCAAACTGGTCCCAGGTGTATGGAACTACTATAAGAAGCTCTATCAGTTCTCCATCTACTTCCGTTAACAACCCTCGACTAGCTTATATATGGATGTATGTGAGTTGGGATATATACCGAGACACATACCTAGATATATGGGTCAGACGAGTAATAATAATAACGATGCCTGTTGTGGCACATGCTACTCCTGTTATGATTCCTGTTACACATGCTACGCTTGTTATGATCCCCGTTATGTACTCCGTCATGCATGTTATGATTCCCGTTATGTATTCCTGTCATGCCTGTTATGTGTTCCTGTTATGACTACTTTGTAACTCGGGTTGTATGTGCTTGGATTACGATGATATGAGATAAAGGTATATAGATGAAGGTTTCCTTGTTTGGATTATTCCTTCGATGTACTAGTCTCTTAGAGCCGTGACCTAAGCTTATACAATCAGTTTTGCTTGTAACCGGCTTTATATCGGATTTCCTGTTTTATGATTATTATGCTATACCTGTTCATACCTGCTCTAACCTGCCTGCTTCCTGAGTACTTCTTACTTGATATCATTTGTTATATGCACACTTGTGCTCATCCTGCTTCGCCACTTGGTATTGGTACTACTCGCCTGGGGAGTGTCACTGACTCCCCTGGACCTCACGTCCAGGTCATGGAGTTAGGAGCGTGTGAATTCTCCCTGTTGCTGATCAGAGTAGCGCAGCAGTAGCGTGGATCTCCAGCAGACCTTGCAGAGCTCCATCCTTCCAGGCCCCTGTGTGCCTCTCGAGTTTCCTTTTAGTAAAACTCGTGAGTGCCTTTTTTACTGTTCATACTTGTACATTTTCATGTATTCCCACATTTGCGCATATCAGTGATGTAATATTCATGTAATGTTGGATCACTTCTGGTGATAACTTTGTAATTGTACTCATGCGTTGGAATGTATAATGCACCATTTGCTTCCGTACTCTGATTCTTGTCTGTACTGATGCTTAGCGTATATACGTGAAGGTACTTCGGACTTGCGTATATACGTTGCAGTGACGTCTCCGTATCCGTGGGATCGGGGCGTTACATAGTCCCGTCACTATTGAAGGGGAGAGGACGACGACAATTATCGGGCAAAGAGGATTTTTGGAGAAGGAAAAAAGGAGAAGATCATCAACAGAGAGAGAGAGAAGACTCTTCAGCGAGCTTACTGAGTACTAGCAGCTCTTTGCCTACCTCCTCTTCTAGAGTTTTGGTAGACGGAGCTGAGTTACTCCCTCTACCTGCCAAGGAGAAGATCCCTCGACGGTCCAGAACGGTCATCTGGTCAACGGAGAACAAGATTCACTCTCCACCGCCACCCGAAGAACCCAGCACTAAACAAGGGGGAATTCAAGATTCAATATTCTCCCTCCCTTGTAACAAGAAGATTAAGCCGGCTGTAATTTTCATCTGATTCAAGGAAATTTTACTTCCAGCCCTTTTTCCGTGTCAAACAACTACAAGATCTAAAAAGAAAAGAAAATACAAAGAGAATGAAATAAGAGCACCTACCTACACTACACTAAAACATAGAAACCCTAGCCTAAAATCAAAAACTTCTCCTAAAATCAAAACTGCTTCGTTTTGAGCCTCTACAGGGGTTTTTATAGGCAAATACAGCTTCTAGAAGACGAGACAGGGCCACGCGTCAAAGATCGACGCGTGGCCCCACCAGATTGCCACGGATCCGCGGCTATAGCGGCGGATCCGCGGCCATACCAGGGACAAAAGTCCGTGGTTTTGGTACGGGATGCGTGACGTTTCTAGGAGCTTCCTGGTATATCCCAATTCTGCTAATTTTACCCGAATATTTGTCTGACGCGAGCAAAGGTCTAGGTTCGACGTATCTTCTAGAAAATCCCTTGCTTGGCCTCCAAGTAATGCAGATTTAATTACCCAAAAATGGGTTTAATTAAGCTCTTATTACTCCTTTGCCCTTAAACTCTTGATTTATCTGCAATAGAGACCAAAACACAGTTTAGACCGACATTTTATTCATAAATCGGTGGGAAAATGCGATATAATAATGCAGAATTGTAGACTAATCACTTGGACCGAGGTGGACCCTTCAGCTGAGAATCAGGCCTACTTCGAGGAGCAGGCGGATCAGCTGTAGCTTCGTCCAGTCTTTCCCCGCTCGCGAGATTCCCTTTCCAGCTCGTGAGTTATTCTTTTGTACCCTTTATAGTCTACTTTTGTACTATCTAGTGATGTAATATTGATGTAATATTATGTCACTATTTGTGATGACTAAGTAGTTGTACTATTTTGTATTGGAATGTATAATATCACGTATTTCCGCACTCTAAACCCTGTATTGTGTTGTATTGATGCTTAGCGTACATACGTGATGGTACCATCGCCCTGCATATTACGTCGCAGTGGCGTCCCCGTACCCTCCAAGATCGGGGCACCACAGGTTGGTATCAGAGCCTAGGCTCTCACACCTTCAGTACAGCCAGTCTGCAAATTAATGTTGGATTAATTTGCGACTGAGTCACACGAGTCTTTATTATACATTCCAATCACAAGTACAAAGTTATCTATTCTTTCCTTGAAATCTATCCCTTGATTTTCAAAATCGCATGCAATTCCTCATTTCATCACCTTTTCAGTCGGCTCGAATATGGAGAGACGAGGGACACGTACCGTCCTGACAGTTCCCGTGAAGGTCCGTACGGGGAGAACGACATGATGAGGATACTCCGGGGATGATGAATAGCCAGCAGCAGCGGACGGAGCTCTTGCGACAAGGATTGTTGACTGCACTCCGGAGCAGAGGCCGGGTACTATATCGGATTTCAGGAGGTTGCAGCCGGCAGAATTTTCGGGTACGGAGAAGCCCCTGGATGCAGAGCAGTGGTTGATCGACATGACCGATCTTCTGAAGGTTGCCAGAATTCCTGGTGAGAACCAGGTGGAAGTAGCCAAGATCCAGCTGAGGGATGTGGCAAGGACTTGGTGGCTAGCCGAAGAGGCGAGGCAGGAGAAGCCTATCTCTTGGGACCAGTTCTCGAAGGGCTTCTATGAGAGATTTTTCCTTGCTACTGCTCAGAAGGAGATGGAGGACTAGTTTATAAAGCTACAGTAGTGGAATCGATCGGTGGATGAGTACGCTGCTGAATTCCTGAGGCTTAGTCAGTTTGCACCATATATGGTAGCCGACGAGGAGAGGAGAGCTAGCAGATTTCAGCAATGATTGAGGGTGGATATCCAGATGTTACTTATATCCCACCAGCTGAAGACATACTCTCAAGTTCGTTCTATAGCTCGTGATGTGGAGTGGGGATTGGAGAAGAAGAGGAGAGCTGAGCTGCAGCACAAGCCTGTGAAGCGCCAGTTCCAGCAGGTGCACAGAGGGAATCCACTCAGATCTTTTGGTGCCCCAGTAGCCAAGCGGCCATTTCAGCCTCCTTCTCAGCATCTTGTGTGTGGATATTGTCAGAAGCCTGGGCACAATCAGCGGAACTGCCGTATGGCCAATGGGCTGTGTTTGGCATGCGGATCCGGCAACCACTTAGTAGGAGAGTGTCCATTCAAGAAGTCCTGGAATGCAGCTCCAGCACCACCAGCACTTCCAGCACGAGTGGCACCGCCAGCACTTCCAGCACGAGTGGCACCACCAGCACCTCCAGCTCAAGCAGCTCCCCCAGCATTTTCAGCACCACCGATGAGGAGGAATTCAGGACCAATAGGCAGAGGAGCTCCACTTCCTCCCCAGCGTCGGACTCTGGGTCAGGCTCAGAGGGGACCCAGGACTGGAGTAGGCCGCGGGAGAGGCCAAGCCTACAACTTGACAGCAGAGAAAGCTGAGGCATCTGGAGAAGTAGTGGCAGGTACAATTTTGATCCACTCAGTTCCAGTCTTATCACTCTTTGACTCCGGTGCATCACATTGCTTCATATCCAGTAGATTTACTGCTTTGCATTCTATACCCCTAGTATGTATGGGTGACCAATGAGAAATTAGTACGGGAAATGGGGTAGTCATTACTAACAAGATTTGCAAGGCGTGCACTGTTGAGTTATGTGTAGGAAGTTAGAAGCCGACATGTTCGTACTGGACACTGGAGGGTACGATGTGATTCTATGCATGACTTAGCTCAGCAAGTATCATGCGGTGATCGACTGTCGGAATAAGAAGGTGATCTTCAGGATTCCACACCAACCCGAGTTTCAGTTCTTTAGAGAACGCAAGTCCCTCCAGAAGGAAGACCAACTGGATTGTGCCACTGCTGAAGAGAAGAAGACGGTGTCAGTGTGGAATGAATTCCTGGATGTATTTGAGGAGATATCAGAACTTCCACCTGACAGAGTTGTGGAGTTCTCTATTGACCTTATTCCAGGAGCGACTCCCAAATCTAAAGCACCGTACCGGATGGCGCCAACTGAATTGGCTATATTGAAGGAGCAACTGCTAGAGTATTCGAGCAAGGGTCAGATTAGACCGAGTACTTCACCTTGGGGAGCACCAGTGTTGTTGACAAACAAGAAGGATGGTGACAAGAGATTGCGTATTGATTACAGAGAGTTGAACAAAGTCACCATTAAGAACAAGTACCCTTTGCCGAGGATTGATGATCTCTTTGATCAACTTCATGGGGCCCAAGTGTTCTCAAAGTTAGATCTGCAGTCGGGGTACCATCAGTTAAAGGTGAAGAAGGAAGACATCCAGAAGATGGCATTTAGGACTCGTTATGGTCATTACTAGTTCCTGGTTATGCTCTTTGGAGTTACAAATGCCCCAGCAGTCTTTATGGACTTGATGAATAGAATCTTCTCACCCTATCTGGATAAGTTTGTGTTGGAGTTCATTGATGATATTTTAGTCTATTCCAAGAATGAAGAGGAGCATGCGGAGCATCTGAGGGTTGTGCTGCAGACGCTCCGACTTGAGCAGCTTTATGCCAAACTTAGTAAGTGTGAGTTCTGGCTGAAGAGTATAGCATTCTTGGGCCATGTTGTCTCTAAGGAAGGAATCTCGGTGGATCCCAGCAAGATTCAGGCGGTGAAGGATTGGCCGACTCCGAAGTCCGTGCCAGAGATCAGGAGCTTCATCGGACTAGCTGGATATTATCGAAGGTTCGTGCAGGACTTCTCAAAGATTGTAGCTCCTTTGACCAAGCTTACCAGAAGGGAGAGTACATATGGACTGAGGAGTGTGCGTCTGCTTTTAAGGAGTTGAAGAACAAGTGATTTCAGCTCCAATCTTGAAGACACCCTCAGGGACAGGAGGGATGGTTGTATACAGTGATGCCTCAGGGAAGGGTCTTGGATACGTATTGATGCAGCATGGACATGTGGTGGCTTATGCATCCAGGCAGTTAAAGCCTCATGAGAAGAACTACCCAACGCATGATCTAGACCTATCAGCTGTGATCTTTGCGTTGAAGATTTGGAGGTATTACCTGCTTGGTGACTGAGTGTTGATTTACACTGATCACAAGAGCTTGAAGTATATTTTCACTCAGAAGGAGTTGAATATGAGGCAGAGGCGATGGCTTGAGTTGATGGCAGATTATGATATAGATTGCAGTACCATCCTGGCAAGGTTAATGTTGTGCTGGATGCCTTGAGTAGGAGACCTGAAGCCAACATGGTTATGTTGCTCACTCAGCAAGAGGAGTTAGTCAAGGAGATGAGGCGGCTAGATTTGATGGTGATTCGGAGGGCCAGTGAATCCGTGCAGTTGATGGCATTTCAGATCCAGCCGACACTGATGGAAGAGATTAAAGAAGCTCAGAGAGAAGATCCCAGATTGCTGAAGTTCAGAGAGCAAGTGGAAGCGGGGCTGAGGTCAGATGTTTGCATACATCCTGATGATGCACTCTATTTCAGGGATAGAATTTGTGTGCTTCAGGGGGAGATTAGACAGAAGATCTTAGCTGAGGCCCACAGCTTAGCTTACTTTATACACCTGGAGGAACTAAGATGTATCAGGATCTGAAGCAACATTTCTGGTGGAATGCGATGAAGAGAGAGATCGCACAATATGTGGTGATGTGTCTAGTGTGTCAGCAAGTGAAGCTGAACACCAGAGACCAGCTGGATTACTACAGCCTTTGCCAATACCAGAATGGAAATGGGAGCAAGTTACTATGGATTTTATCACCGCTCTACCCCGCAGTCCAAAGGGGAACAATGCAGTATGGGGTAGTTGTTGACCGTCTCGCTAAGTCAGCACATTTCATACCATTCAGAGTGGGACAATCTACGGAGCTTCTGGCAAACAAGTACTTGAGGGAGATTGTTCGACTGCATGGAGTTCCTGTGAGTATCGTGTCGGACAGAGACACGAGGTTCAGATCTCGCTTCTGGGAGAGCCTTCAAGAGAGTCTGGGGACCCGTCTGAAGTTTAGTACATCTTATCATCCAGAGACAGACGGGCAGTCCGAACGGACCATTCAGATCCTAGAAGATATGTTGAGGGCTTGTATGATAGACTTCAAGGGATTGTGGGAAGACCATCTATATTTGGCAGAGTTTTCCTACAATAACAGCTATCAGGAAAGCATTAAGATGGCTCCGTTTGAAGCCCTATACGGTAGGAGATGCAGATCACCATTGTGTTGGGATGAAGTTGGTGAGAGAAGGCATTTGGGACCGGATGTGATAGTACAGGCAGTGGACAAGATCAGGACCATCCAAGAGCACCTTCGTGTGGCACAGGACAGACAGAAGAGTTGGGCAAATTCCAATAGGAGACCATTGGAGTTTCAGGTGGGAGAGCATGTGTTTCTGAAGATATCCCCGACCAAGGGAGTGATCAGATTTGGTGCATGTGGGAAGCTGAGTCCGAGGTATATAGGCCCGTTCGAGATATTGGAGCAGGTAGGAGAAGTGGCCTACAGATTGGCGCTGCCGCCATCATTGGAAGGAGTGCATAACGTGTTCCATGTGTCATAGCTGAGGAGATACATCAGGGATGAGAGCCATGTATTGGATTATTCAGAGTTGGAGTTGCAGCCAGATTTGTCATATTCTGAGCAACCAATGGCTATTGTGGACAGAAGAGTCAAGACACTGAAGAACCGGACCATCCCCTTGGTGCTAGTTTCATGGAACAGGCATGTCCGAGAGAAGCAACTTGGGAGCGGGAAGACGTCATTCATGACCGTTACCCGCATCTGTTCGAGCCTTGAGTGGTAATATTCTCTTGTGCTCCATCTCTTGTCTTATCAATTCTTTATTTCCATCTCTTTCCTTATAGAAATTTCGAGGACGAAATTTTTGTTAGGTGGGTAGATTGTAGCACCCCGTACCCGGGATACGTACCCAGATGCGTATCCCAAAATTTTTCGACCATATTGTTCAATTTTCTTCATGTATGTGTTTTTGAGTTGTGATTACTTATATTATTGAGTATCGGATCTGGATTTTCAGACCTAGAGTAAGCCCTGACCCGGATCCGGAACCCGATACCAGCCAGTAGCCCGATTTGACTTTCGGGTAGTCTGATTTGACCGATTTCAGTTTCAGACACTGTTTTCTAATATTTTAGATTTTTCATGATTTTCTGAAATTTTTTAGAATTTTTCTGCAAAATATCCAAAACCGTGTCGGTCGGCATCGCTGACTGATTCTCAGATTTTTAGTTTTCAATGGGATTGAATTTTCAAAAATAGATTTCACATTACTTCTTAGAATTTCATTTTCTGTCTAAAAATATTTTTTGAGATTTTTCAAAATTTATCAAAATTTTACCGATTCTGGTGTTGGCCGGTATCACCATTAATTTGAAAAATACATCGAATTTCTCAATCTGATTTCATCGAGTATCTTAAAATAATATTTTCTATTTTTGAGAATTTTTCGGAACGTTTCTGAAACAGTCGAATTTTCGCCTTATTAAAATAATAATATTTATTACCGGTCTAATCTTTTCGTACTTTTTCCTTCGCTACTCCCCTACCTTGTACTTCCAGGAATTATAATAAATAATTTATTTAATAATAAAAATTTTAAACTAATTTTCTTTTTTTCCTTATTTTTTTCCTTTTTCTTTTATTTATTTCTTTTTCTTTCTTTTCTTTTTCCCCCATTGACTTCTTCCCCTGCCACCCTGCTCCCAGCCACCCAACCGCCCGCCGCCTGCCAACTGCAGCAGCAGGGCTGCTGCTCTCTCTTCTCCCTCCCCAAAATTCATCATTTCATTCACTTCCCATTCTCTATTAAACCTTCCAACTTCAATTTCCTTATTCATTTCAAAATTCAAAATCAAACTTCATTTTCAACCCACTCCTTCAACTCACGCACCAACCATGGCCGCCGCCTCCACCATCACCACCACCACCGCCGGCCGTCCCTAGGCCGGGCACCCCCTCCCCCACACCTCCTCTCTGTTGGCCCAGAGGCTTCCACTCTAGTTTTGGTGATGACTAACTCATGTAGTTATAGTTTACTAATAATCTTGTGATATTTAGTTTCAGATATTTAATTAAGATATTAGTAAGTGATTAGCTTCAATAAAGGTGTTTGAAGCTTTCACATGGTGATTCAAGAGCTCGAGCGTCAAAGTTCACATCTAGCACTCGTTGGAGTCAAGCTCGGGAATCGCGTTTGGATCGAGTCGGCTTGGAGACAAGAAGGCTTCGGTTTGTTTAGTTAAGATTTAGTTTAGATCCATTATGAAGATTATATTGTGTGATATGCTCAAGTTCACAACACACACATGTTTCATGTTTTGGTTTTAGTTTTCGGTTTAACCGATCTTGGTTTTCATGAATAGATAGAATCAAAACAAGTTTACATGGTTTAATGTATATTAGATTTGATCTACATACATCTATGTTTCATCTACTTAGAAAAACTTATTTTGATACACTATTCATGTGTTTGGAGTTTTGTATTTAGACAAAACTTATTTTTGGATTTAATGTCAAAAACATAGATATAATACCTTTCATGTATATTGGATTCTATCCATATACTATATGCTTCAAAGTTGTTTAAATATCATGTTTTTGTATTTACATGTGTTTTGGAAAAATCGGATTTCCATTTCAAAATACTATTTTAGGAAAATACAGAATTTGGTTTAAGGCAAATTTTCTAAGTCACAAAAATGGTTCAAAATGTTTGTAACATGTTTTGATTTTTACTCAAACATGTTTGTATTTCAAAGATATAACAAGAACTGATTTTTATGGAATTTATGTGATTTTATGGGATTTATTTAGAGTTAAAAGACTAGTTTTTAAATCCTGAATTTGTCCCTACCAGGCTCTAGCGGTCGACCAGGCAGGTCGACCAGACCAGTGGTCGGTCGACCGGACCGGTCGACCGACATGTACAAGACAAGCACAAAGGCCAAGTGATTTGGCCGATGGACCGCGCGGTCGACCGACTGAAGTCAGCCCACTCTCGGGTGCGGCCAGTCGACCGGGCGGTCGACCGTTCACTTTGGCCCGGTCGACCGGGCGGTCGACCGGCCATAGAGCAGTTGCTCTCTGGATCTGGCACGGTCGACCAGGCGGTCGACCGCTAGGCTCAACGGTCGAATTTTTGACCGTTGGCCGGTCGACCGGCAGGTCGACCGGAAGGGCATTTCTGCCCTTTTCAGCTGCCCATGGGCAGATTTTTTATGGTGCTATATATACCCCATATTTGAGTTGTTTCTTAACAAGTTTTTAGAGAGCAAAATTTCTGATCTTCTCTAGTGTTTTAATACAAGTTTTCAAAAGAGTTTTTGGGATTAAAAGATCTATCTTCATTTGTTTTCAAGGGTTGGAAAAATCAAAGAAAAATAAAGATTTGGGATCTTTGTTTTGTTCTTCATTTCTATCAAATTCTAATTGATTTCCCAAGTATTTTTCTCTGTGTTTTGATTTCCAAACACCTTGATTTCTCACACTTGAGCTTATCATTCTATCCTATCTATAGGATCTTTGTTTTGTGGGAAAAGAAATTGGTTTGTGGTCTTTGTGATCACCAAGTTGTTAACCTTCCATTGATTGTGATATCTCTCTAGTGAGAGGTGATTGAGCTGTATCCCTCAAGTGTGAGGTGATAGTGGAAGTGGTATTTGGCTCCCTCTAGTGAGAGGTGGAGATTGTGTTGGAATCCCTCAAGTGTGAGGTGATTGTGTTTGAGTGGCTTTGTGCCTTACCTTTAAGTGTAGAGGTTGTATTTGTTAGAGAGGAGAGTTGTGTACTCCAATTGTAATTGCCCCAAATCCTCAGTGGAGGTTCCCTGTGTGAGAAGTCCTGTGTGGACGAGTTAGTGAAAATCCTTCTGTGTGAAGGCGGGGACGTAGAGCTGTGTGCTCGAACCTCGAAACATATCTCGGTATTTGCGTTTGATCCACTTTCTCTAACTCTCTCTTATATTGTGCCTTGCATCATTCATATTGCTCATTCATATTTATATGCTTGGTTGTGTTTGTTTGTGTGCCTCACTTGTGTTTAACCAAGAGAGCTTCATATAGCACTTCAACTCTTATTCAGAGGAATCAATAGGAGTTAGTCCAGAGCCCTTCACCAAGAATTCGACTACACTCTTTGGTTACACTAAGTGTGTTGGTTTAAGTTTTTAATTTCCGCATCATTGTTCATAAATTAGCCGTACACCTATTCACCCCCCTCTAGGTGTACTTTCACTTTCCACTCCACCACCTCCTTCAACCTCCACCAACTCCCCACCTTCTCCAATTTCATCAAAAATCATCACCACCACCTCCCTTCCTCCTCCAAAATTCACCACAACCTCCACCAATTCCACCACTCCAAACACCTCATCATCACCTCCTCCTCCTCCTCTAACTCCCCAACACCCCAACCATAACCACAACCACCATAACCACCACCACCATCAACCACCACCACCTCCTCCATCAACACACAACAACTCCACACTACCTCTCTCCCCCCGTTGGCCGTGCGCGCCGCCTCCCCTCCCCCGGCGGCCGGCCGGCCACCCCCCTTCCCTCCTTTTCTTTTTTCTTTCTTTCTTCTTTCCATTCTTTCTTTCTTTCTTTTCATTTCTTTTCCCTAATATAACACTCATTTCCCCACTTTCCTAAAATACCCATCCCCTCATTCCCAATTTACTTTCCTATATTTACATCAATACCCCTCTTCTTTTAATTCCAAATTTATTTCTAAAACACCATATTTTCTCTCTCTTCTCTCTCTCTTCTTCCTACAATTTTCTCTCTCCTCTCTCACTCCCTCTCTAATATTTATATAAATATTTATATTTATATATTTTAATATACAACTATGGGCTAGTGGATTTCTCGTACGGTTCGCGGGCTTCGCAGATTTTTAACCGGTATTTCACCCCGGTTTCAGGCGAGTGCTTTTTAACACACTTAAAAATAAACGCTCTACTATTTATAGCATGGAATTGATATGTGGATATTTTAGCATGCCTAGCACTTGTTACCGTAATTTTAGTACATGATATCATGCTATGTGAGTTAATATATGATATTGTACTCGGTATTTACCCGACCCTGGACATGTTATACTTGACACATGACATCTGTCACCGACCCTAGACATGTTATACTTGATATACGATTTATGACACCAGCACACAGTATTTACACCGGCACTTGGCATGTTATACTTGATATATGATTTATGATACCGATACTCGGTATTTACACCGGTACTCAGTATTTACACCGACACTTGGCATGTTACACTTGATATATGATTTATGACTCCGGCACTCGGTATTTACACTGTACTCGGTATTTGCACCGGCACTTGATATTTGAAATCTGTCCCACAGCACTTGATAATTAGACACCGGTACTTGATGTGTCATACTTGACACCTGCTCCTGATACCCGGTATATGATATACTTTCATGTGGTAAAATACCTGGACCTGACATCGTGACTCTTGACCGGACACTACCACCCTAGATACCTGTGTATTATATGACATATTCATGACTATCACTTTTACGGGGACTTGGCATGACTATTATATTATTACCAGATATTTGATACTCCTGAACTCCGGTACTCCCGAACTCCTGTATACTTGAACCCCTGAAATAGGGAGGATCCTGACATTACTCCTGATATCATACTCCTGTTGACCCCCGTAATAGGATAACCATGGATATTGTACTTTTGTGAAAACGCTGTGGACATTATTATTTGAGAGACTGTTATATTTAAACAACTTACACCGGGATGGAGAAAATTGATAGGTATCGAAATAGCTTCTGTGTTTATGGTGGCCACACATATGTTGTACAACTATTCCTGTGTTTATGGTGGCCACACATATGTTGTACAACTATTCCTATTGGATTCGACCTGGAGGCCACCAGGCGTTTCCGAGGGGTGTACTGGCACCCGTACCCCCTTGTCTGCCTGCCGGGTGTGCTATAATCCCCTGGGTATATCCTGTGGGGAACGGTGACACTCTATTCCTGTTCGGGCGTATACTAAGACCTTCGGGCATATAGTAAGTCCCGGTGCCTAGCGGTACGTTCCGGCTCAGTACCGGATACTCCTGGACCGTTGTCCCGGGCACGCACGGGACCATTCTAAACATGGTTCGTCGTTCCCCATCAATTTCTAATAACCAACCTCGCTCGACTTGTATGCGGAAGTATATGGCACCGGTCATATACCGAAACATACAAATTGAACGAATCTTAATAATAACTTGATAATTGACTTCATGCTATATAAATTTTATTATCGTGTTCATACTTGCTATTTATTGTAGTTACTCCATGCTTGTTAATTTGATTACATGACATTTGACCTGCTACACTTGCTTTTATTTCATGCCACATAAATTCTAATATTATTTTCATATTTCACTTTTTATTGTGGTTACTCCATGCTTATTGATTTGGGTACATTATACTAGACATTATGCACTTGCTATTATTTGTACTTACCATTTGGGTTATTCTTGCACTCACTGGGTTGCCCACTAATAACCCTGGATTTGCATGTCCAGGTTTAGCAGCTTGGACCGAGGTGGACCCTTCAGCTGAGGATCAGGCCTACTTCGAGGAGCAGGCGGATCAGCCATACCTTCGTCCAGTCTTTCCCCGCTCGCGAGATTCCCTTTCCAGCTCGTGAGTTATTATCTTTTGTACCCTGTATAGTTTACTTTTGTACTATCTAGTGATGTAATATTGATGTAATATTATGTCACTATTTGTGATGACTAAGTACTTGTACTATTTTGTATTGGAATGTATAATATCACGTATTTTCACTCTAAACCCTGTATTGTGTTGTATTGATGCTTAGCGTACATACGTGATGGTACCATCGCCCTGCGTATGTACGTCGCAGTGGCGTCCCCGTACCCGCCAGGATCGGGGTGCCACACTCAACATGAATATATATATATATATATATATATATATATATATATATATATATATATATATATATAATATATATTATATATATTATATATATATATATATATATATAAAAGATGTTAGCTTCCCTTGCATATAAGCAATAATATCAAAACTTTTGATACCAAATTATGATACCAATTGAAAATAAACAAAAATTTTAAGATACCAATTGAAAATATCTTGTAAACTTTTGATACCAATAGAAAATGAAACATTGTATGTTTTTTATACCAATAGAAATATATATGTATTTAGAATCTTGATACTAATTATAAACATCTTGTAATTTTGATACCAAATGAGAATATTTTATAATTTTGATATCATTGAAAGTGAAAGCCAAATATTTTTATGTAAACATAATTCATTTCAATATAGATACCAATTGAAAAACAAACCAACTATTTGGTTAAACAATTCGTTTTGCAATAAAGAAACCAAATTGAAAATACGATCGATTGAAAAAAAAAAACTAAAACATGAAGTTTTCTCCCCCTTTATGAAATACCAATGAAAATGATGCATAAGCTTGTATAAAATACCAATTTGAAAACTAATAGTCATTAAGGAGTAAATCAAGCTTAGCATAAACATAATTTGTACTTTAAGGTGTAAAGATATAGTAAGCACAATCAAATCATATATATGTATGAAAAAGTAAATACCAATAGAAATTGATACTTTTGAAGCATACATATATAGAAATCAAAGATGAGTATACAACCATGAAAACATCAATTGGGATACCAATTGAAAATATGATGAGGATCAAGTGTATAACTCATGCTACCTCCCTTTCATGCACATGTTTAAATAGATTTTCAATTAAGAGCATACAAGGCATGGTCGCCCATCCAACAGCCCTTCGATGGGTAGGAGTTTTCAAAAATAAGTTTGAAAATAATTATAACGCGTTTGAAAACTCTACCACAGAAGAATAACGCAACTAGTTTTATGATAAACTTGAAAACTAGTACGAAATCTTTCAAGTAAGGAATAAAATAATAACATATCTATGAAAACATGAAAATTATACAATTATTAACACTCAAAGTCCATATAGCACATATGCTACTCATGAAAACAAAATCATGAGTAAACATCAAATATAGAGTGTAAAAGGTCATGTAATCAACATCATGGAAATAAGACATTTAAGCTCAATATGAAATTCTTTTTAAAAAAATTAATTTTCATCAAAATAATACTAACTCCAAGGCATATGTATGTTTTGTCAAAACTAAAGATATACAAACATATCCAAACACAATTGAGTCCATAATAGAATATTGCATGAAAAGCAAATGACTCAAGGTTATACATGTATATCTTAAAGTTTTGACAAAATTAGCATATACATGAAGTTAAATTATATGAAAACATGTACATAAGGGAATACAAGTTTGAAATGTATGAATCATCAAAATTAGGTTATACTAGTACATCTAATGAGTATAAATGAGCAATCAATACAAACATATAATAATCTATTTGTGACTCACTAGTTGTATAAGTATATATACAAGTTTTAATGAAACATACATCTAAACATGTAATCAAAATATGAAGCATAAACAAAACATAAATCAATAAGATCATTATGTAAATGCACATGTTTTACATCTATGATATACACAATAGCTAAATAAGTGTGTAAACACAAAAATATGAATCCATATGAATATGGGTCTAACGCCCCATCCTCAGAATACGTACACAGCTATGTGTCCTGATTTTTGGAGCGTATTTCCTTATTTTCTATTATTTAAATTCTTACTCATATAGCAGTATGACATGATTTGACCTTTCTGATATTCAGATTTGATTGATTTCAGTTTTAAACATTATTTTTAATATTTTAAATTTTTCATGATTTTCTGAAATTTTTCTGAATTAAGTTGTAAAGCTTCAAAACCGGTGTCGACCAGTGCCGCTGACCGACTCTCGGATTTTTAATTTATAAACGGAGTTAAAATTATAGAAATAGCTTTACATTATTTTTTAAAATCATATTTTCTATCTAAATGAATTTTCTAGATTTTTAGAATTTATCAAAAATCCGGCCGACCCGGTGTAGACACCGTCCATGGTGGATTTTAAGATTTTTATTTTGAAAACGGGATTGAATTTCTAAAAACCGATTTCATCAAATATCTTAAAATAATATTTATTATTTTTGAGAATTTTTGGGAAACTTTTCAAGATACTTCATTTTTCGGGCTTTTCCTGAGTTTTCGGTATTTTCTCAGATACCAGAATTCTATCCTGATATTTTGCTTTTTCCCTCTCCTTACTGACGCGAGGTTCACCCAACCTGAATTCAACATTTAATACAGAGATTCTCTCCATTACAGACATACTTTCCTCCTCCATTCCAACAACAGCAACAACAACTTCTCCACCTTCTTCTTCCTCTTTTTCCACCAAGAAACCCATCTCCTCTACCATCTTCTTTATCATTTCCACCACCACCTACACCACCTTAGCCACCACCAACCACGTCATCATCCTCTTCTCAGAATACTCTTTCCAACGAGCTATAGTTTCATTCTCCGAAGCCTCGTTTCCAAAACTCCATTTTCCCTTTTGAACTATACTTGCACCCTCTAGATTGCTTGGGCTTGGAACTTTGGCCACCTTCTCCGGCTAAGTCCGGCCAACTCTGACCGTCGCCCGCAACCGCCGGCCAAGCCATGATCGGCCTACCTCCCCCTTCTCTTCTTTCTTTCTTTCCTTTGCTTTTCTTCCTTTCCTTCCTTCTTTCCTTTCCTTCCTTTTTCTTTCTTTTCTTCTCTAATTTTTCCCCTCAAACCTGCGCCTCTCCCTCTCCCATCACTGCGTCTCTATCTCCTCCTTTCTTGCGTCTCTCACATCTCCATGTCTCTCTCTTTCTCTTATTGTGTGATTGCTTGACGCGGAGTTTACCCCCTGCGTCCAATTAATTATTTAACGCGATCCTCGCGTTCTTGTGTTAACGCGACGCGGAGCACGTGCTCGCGTCTGTGTTCTTCCTGTGTTATGACTTAAACGCAGGTCTCAGACCCAGCGTTTGTGACATCAACGCGACGCGACCCCCGCATCTGCGACCCCTGCGTCTTCATTCTCCTTTTTCTGATTCATCATTTCTCCTCCTCTTTTAATATAATATCTGTTATTGAACGCGTTGACGTGTTGGTTACCTAGATTCCGGAGTTTGAGATTTCCCGGTGTTTCCTGAAGTTTTAGGCGAGTGTTCTCGCTTTCTTTTTGGATCTTCCCGCTTCGTCGTGTTGACTAGTATTGTATTATTTTTCTAACATACTTGCATGTATCATGCTGTCACTTGTCACCTTCCTAATATCACATCCCAGTCATATGTCTCATGGCACCTGATATACTACAACTTGATACTTGCCCCGTTATGACATATTGATACTTGGCTTGAGATTGTTATACTTACGGAAATCCTGTATTTGTTATCATGTATTATATACAGCGACTTGAATTTATAATACTCATGTACTCTTGAACTCCTGAAATCCTTGTCTTGTACTTGCTTTCCCGTAAATTGATAATTACGTAATAAATCATAAAAGGGAATAACTTGCATCGGGTTGGGGGAAACTTGCGGCTATCAATATATGTTCGTGTTTACAGTGGCACTAGGTATGTTGTGCAACTAAAACTTCCGGTCTGACCTGTGGGCCTCCAGGCGACCGAGGGGAGTGCTGGCTCCCTCCTTCTTGGTACCATCTTAATAAGGGCATTCTATAAGACCCTCCGTAGGCCTTGCGGCCGGTTCCATACACCAGCAATGGAACGCCCTGGACCGTGGTCCCGGGCATATACGGGACCCATTGTAAACATTATTGTTAATACCCCCGTCGGTTTCCAATAACAGCCTCGACTTACTCATATGTAGATGTATGTGTGCTGGGACGATATTACACATACCTAGACATATGGGTAGAATAAGTAATAAGTACAAATATTAAAAATAGTAATGATAGGTTTATTCAGGCCTTATCACTTTCATCTTATGTCTCCATTGTATGCTTACTATATATGTACACTTGACACAGTTCTTGATGCTTATTACTATTCGGATTATATCAACACGCATATACTTATCTCTACACGACACTTGGCATTCACCTGAATATTTGTTAGGGAGTTTCTGACTCCCCTAAACTTGCATGTTCAGGTCCTGAAACTTAAATTGAAGCGGACCCTCCATCGAAGATCAAGCTTATCTCTCGGAGCAGGCTGACTGGTTCTAGCTCCTTCTGTTCCTGAATCTTCCTGCAAGCTCGGGGATCTTCTTCTAAGTCCATGAGCGAATTTTTGTTGTACAAATTGTAATTCTTACTTTTGTACCTGGCTGTGATATAATGTACATGTACCAAAATATCACGCCCTGTGATAATTTTGTAATCCTTATGTTGGAATGTATATATGACACGCACTTCCGTACTCTGATTCTTACTTATACTGATGCTTAGCGTATATACGTGAGGGTATTTCTGACCTGCGTATATACGTCGCAATAGCATCTCCGTATCCGTCTCGACGGGGCGTTACAGGTTGGTATCAGAGCCCAGGCTCTCACACCTACAGTACAACCAAACTGCAAATTTATGGGATCTTAATTTGCAATTGGAATACATGAGTTTCGGTTATATATTCCAACTGCAATATAAAAGTTATCCATTCCTTCTTGATACTCCTTCCCTTGATTCCTAAAGTCCATCTATCTTTTGCTTTCACTCCACTTTTCAGACATCTTTTACTAACATAGATATGGATAGAAGGACAGGACGTAACAACTCTGGGTAATCACAGGACGGACCCACAGGGGGAAATGCAGATATTCTAAGGGTTATCCAAAATATGGTGGAGAATCAACAAAGGCAGACAGAACTCCTTCGGCAAGGATTGATAACAGCTCCTCAGGAACGGAGGCCGGGCAACGTGTCAGACTTCAGGCGGTTGCAGCCGGCAATATTTACAGGGGGGAGAGACCGCTAGATGCCGAGCAATGGCTAATCGACACCACATATCTCTTGAAAGTAGCACGGGTTCCAGAGGAAGATCAGGTGGAGGTCGCCAAGATCCAACTAAAGGATGTGGGTAGAACACGGTGGCTATCTGAGGAAGCAAGACTGGATAAACCATCACTTAGGACCAGTTCTCTAAAAGCTTTTATGATAGATTCTTCCCTACCACCGCTCAGAAGGAGATGGAAGAGCAATTCATTCGATTTCAACAATGGAATCGATCTGTTGATGAATATGTTGCTGAGTTCTTAAGGCTGAGTCGTTTTGCTCCGTATATGATAACCTACGAAGAGAAACAGGCAAGCAGATTTCAGCAGGGCTTACAAATAGACATTCAAGTCCTTCTGATTCCGTAACAGCTGAAAACATATTCCCAGGTCCTCACTGTAGCTCGAGAAGTGGAGCGAGGACTGGAGAAAAAGAATCTTGATCAGATGAGGAAACAGACCATGAAGAGGTCATTCCAGCAATTAGGCAGAGGAGGTCCAGTCAGAGCTGCAAAAGCCCCAATAATTAGGAGACCATTTCGATCGGCCCCTCTTCGGATAACTCAAACACCTCCTATATGTGCTTATTGCTAGAGGACTGGCCACACGCAGCAGGAGTGCCGTAGGGCAAATGGATTATGCCTAGCATGTGGATCTGGTGATCACACAATAGAAGGTTGTCCCTATAAGAGAACTAGGATGATGAACCGAACCCTACCAGCACATCCAATAACCATTACCCCTCTCCCTCCACGACAACAAGTTTTTCGCCCAGCTCCAAGGGGAGGCAGAACAACAGCAGGTCATGGAAAGGGACGAGCCTACAACTTGACAGCGGAAGAGGCCCAAATTTCTGGAGAGGTGGTAACAGGTAAGATCATGGTGCACTCTAAACCTGTTTTAGCCCTCTTTGATTCTGGCGCTTCTCATTGTTGCATATCAGATAGTTTCACTACTTTGCATTCTATACCTTTTGAATATTTAGACCACCAGTGGGAGATTAGTACCGGTAATGGGGTAGTCATCTCCGATAGAATTTGTATAGATTGTCCAGTGGAACTGTGTAACAAGACATTAGCAGTGGATATGCTCATACTAGATACTAAGGGTACGACGTAATCTTAGGCATGACTTGACTTAGCAAATGCCATGCGGTTATTGATTGTCGAAACAAGAAAGTTATTTTCAGAATACCGCTTCAGTCTGAGTTCCAATTTGAAGGAGAACATAAACCTGCCAAGGAAAAAACACAGATGACTACTGCTAAAATCCAGGAAAAGGGAGTACCGGTTTGGAATGAGTTTCCAGAAGTATTTAAAGAGATCTAAGGACTTCCACCTGACAGAGTAATTGAGTTCTCCATTGATATCATTCCGGGCACAGTCTCAATATCTAAAACCCCATACAGAATGGCGCCCATTGAGTTAGAAGTTTTAAAGAGGCAGTTACAGGAATATTCTGATAAGGGATTGATTAGACTGAGTACTTCACCATGGGGAGCTTCAGTGCTATTGGCCAACAAGAAAGATGGTGGTAAGCGGTTGTGTATAGACTAAAGAGAATTAAATAAAATTACCATCAAGAATAAGTATCCCTTACTAAGAATTGATGATCTTTTTAATCAACTTCATGGGGCCCGAGTATTTTCGAAATTGGATTTACAATCTGATTATCATCAACTAAAAGTGAAGAAAGAAGATATTCTAAAGACAGCATTCCGAACTCGCTATGGTCATTATGAATTTCTAGTTTTGCCCTTCGGAATGACCAATGCCCCAGCAGTCTTTATGGATTTGATGAAGCTCTGGACCATCTCCTCTAAATTCCTCTAAATAAGAGTTGAGGTGCTATGTAAAGCTCTCTTGGTTTAATACAAGTATGGCACACAATCAAATCCAAGCATATAAATGATATGAACAATATGAAATGATGCAAGACACAATATAAGAGAGAGAGAGTTAGAGATAGTGGATCAAACGCAAACACCAAGATATGTTTCGAGGTTCGAGCACCCAGCTCTACGTCCCTGCCTTCACACAGAAGGATTTTCACTATATCGTCCATACAGGACTTCCCACACAGGGAACCTCCACTGAGGATTTGAGCAAATACAACTTAGGAGTACACAACTTCTCTCTCACCAATACAACCTCTACACAAGAGGTAAGACACAACACGAATCACCTCTACACTTAGAGGGATAGGCACTTAGCCAAACAACTATCAACCTCACACTTGAGGGATAAAGCACAAAGCCACAACACCACAATCACTTCTTCACTAAAAGGGATACCAACACAACCTCCACTATCACCTCTCACTAGAGGGATATCAACACAATCACCTCTCACTAGAGGGATATCACAAATTATGGAAGGTTTACAACTCTTAGTGGTATCAACAACCACAAACCAATTTTCTCACAAAATAGATCCTAATAGATAAATAGATAGATAGCTCAAGTGTGAGAAAAATAAAGAGTTTGGAAATCAAAATCACAAAGAAAAACTCTTTGGAAAACTTCTATAGCTATAGAAATGAAGATCAAAAACCAATCCCAAAGACTTCTCCTTTTCTTGATTTTTCCAACATTTTTAAAAATGAATGAAGATCAAATCTTTAAGCACAAAACTCTTTTAAAAACTTGCTGCAAAACACTTGTAAAGATTGAAAATTTTGCTCTCTAAAAACTTGGTGAAAATAGCTCAAGAATGTGGGATATTTATAACCTCAAACAATTCTGCCTTGGCAGCAGGAAAGGGCAGATTTCCTCTTCCGGTCGACCGGCCCAACGGTTATTTTTATGACCGTTGTGCCTCCGGTCCACCGTCTGGTCGACCGGGACTGGATACAGAGAGCAGCAGCTCTCTGCCGGTCGACCGGGGCCATTTCCAAATAGTAGAGCTCTCTGGACGGTCGACCGCCCGGTAGACCGGCTCACCAGCCCAGGCTGCGTGCACATCCTGTGCACGTCAGTCGACCGGTCCGGTCGACCGACTTCTGCTACGGTCGACCGGCAGGCAGCTAGGTCCAACTATTATAGGGATTAAAAACTTGGGTATTAACTTCAATTAATCCCATAAAATCACATAAATTCCACAAAAATCAGTTCTTATTAGATCTTTGAAATACAAATATGTGTGAGTAAATTTCAACACATATTATAAACAATTTGAACTATTTTTGTGTTCTTGAAATTTTGTCTTGAACCAAATCTGTATTTTCCAAAACCTGAATTTTTGAAATGGAAATTCGTTTTCTCCAAACACATGTAAATACAAAAACATGATATTGAAACAACTTTTAAGCATGTTGTATATGGATAGAATCCAATATATATGAAAGATATTATATCTATATTTTTGACATGAAATTCAAAAATAAGTTTTGTTTAAATACAAAACTCCAACTCATGAAATAGACTATCAAAGTAAGTTTTTTAAATCGATGAAGCATAGATGTATATTGATCAAATCTAATATACATTAAACCATGTAAACTTGTTTTGATTCTATCTATTCATGAAAGCCCTATATATGAACTAGAAATTCAAAACTGGTTAAACCGAAAACAAACATGAAACTTTAAACTTGTGTGTGTATGTGAACTCGAGCACATCAACACTATCTAATATTTACAATGATCTAAACACAATTTTAAACTAAACAAGTCGATGTCTTCTTGTAAAACTCCGTCTCCAAGTCGACTCGATCCAAACACGATCCAACGAGCTTGACTCCAACCGAGTGCTAGATGCGATCTTAACGCGCGAACTCTTGAATCACCATGTGAAAACTCCAAAACACCTTTATTGAAGCTAATCACCTACTAATATCTTGATCAAATATCTGAAAATAAATATCACAAGATTATTAGTAAACAATAATTACATGAGTTAATCATCATCAAAACTAGAGTGAAGGGCCTCTGGGCCAACAGATTGTACACTTGCCTCACGACATCAAGTCTTTAAAGAAATCAAACTTATAATAAATTTTAAAATATCATGAGAATTGTTTGTAACGTATTGCTTTAGAAAATCAAATACATCGTAATTAAAATTATTTATGTGTTTTGATCTGGAGAATGAATCATGTTATTATTTATTTAATTAAAAGATCCCGATAAAGACCATTCGCATTTAGAAAGTTTTTGCGTGTGTATTTGCATGCGCACACGCACAAAAAAAATGATTAACTAAATCACACCGACATGTCTTTTAATTGGACTGGAAGAGAGATGTTTCTGCAAATAATTATTTGATAAAAAAAACAAACATAGGAATTGTTGAGATCCTGGAATTGATATTTAAACACTGAAAATTTACTAAAACTCATGTGCCAAACTGCTAAAATGCTATTTAGGTACGCCATAAATTGTTCTTTTGGGTTTAACCGAAAAAAACACGAAATCAAGATTGAGGAATTTTAAGAGAGCTGATAGAACATGTGATTAGAGCCGAGGTGTAATGGATATTCAAAAAAATAATATTAGACTCTATTTACTATTTGCGTGTATATTTTTCAATGTTTGGTTGGTAGTTAAAAAATGAAAGTGAAAAAATATATTATATTTTTTGATATTTAGTTGGTAATGTGAAAGTAGAAGTGAAAAGGTTGACGGCAAAGTTGACCATAAAATAATGTCAAAATAAAAATTAATTACCAAAAAATTGGATTGTAATTAGAATGCGAGTACGATTTACATGACCACAAAATTAACTACTTTGAGCTACATCTTATTACAAATGAGATTTACATGACGACAGAATTAACTATAACATCCTGAAAGTGAGAAAATGTTTGTGTAAAAGAGAAAGAAAAAGAAAAAGGGTTTTTCTAATTTTTTCAGTATTTGGATGGACAATGAAAGTGGAAAATGACACTTCCCACTTCCTTACTTCGCCCACTTCCTTGAAACCAAACAAGCCATATGTACGTATAATAAAAACCGATATACGATTATTATACAAGTGTTTCTTGTTCAATAATAAGTAATGCACATTTTGAATTTGGTGGTATAGTTAAATATCCATTTTGATGAGTATAACAAAGGAGAACACTATTTATGAGCCATTTTTTTATAAAAATATGTGTTATGATATGAAAAAAGTAGCGAGACTTATGCTGGGAGTTTGAAGAGTATCTTGTTTTTTATTTAAAATTCAACAAAGGGAAAACTTAAAAAAAAATGCCGAAAAGCAAATTATAAGTAATTGAAAAGAAAATTACAGGTAGATCTCCTCTGAGATTTCTGGGGAAATGTGTCGGTAGGAATCTGATCAGCGCGCGATCACTTTATCCCTTTGACGATGCGACCGGTTAGAAGATCGAACTGCCTCCTAATAAGACTCATTTCTCACTTGGTTCGGAGAATCGGAGAACAGAAGATCAGTAGAGCCTTTTTTACTAGGAATTCTGCTCTTTTCGAGTCAATTTCCTCTCTGTCTGTCCTTCGTCTCGGTCTCCGTCTCTCCTCCATGTCCCTGTGTCTAGTAAGGGACTATTATAGGTAAAAGTGGGGTGTAACCGCCCCCTTAAATTCAGTAAGGCCGAATCAGCTATTAGTTTCGCGCGAGACACACAAATGACCTTGCCGCGAATCTCTTTGCAAGCTTCTGGCGAAGTTAGAGGGTTCGTGCGAACGTCCTCATGCCGTTATGGCTTAATTCTCTCCACTTAATTTTTCTTTTGGGCTTGTTTGGTTAAGGGTGGAACTGAGGAAGTGAGAAAGTGGTAATAGTTCCCTTTGAAATTTGGGAATTGATTAGTAAGTTTTCCAGTGTTTGGATGTTATTAGGAAGTGTGGTTTGGAAAATGTTATGTCTTTTCCAGTGTTTGGATGAAAATGTGAAAGTGAAAGTGAAAAAATTGACCACAAAGTTGACCGCAAAATAATATTAAAATAAAAATTAATTAAGAAAAAATAAAAAATGGACTATAATTAAAATGCAAGTGAGATTTACATGACCAAATAATTAACTGTTTTATGTTACAACTTATTACAAATGAAATTTACATGATCACAAAATTAACTGTAACACTCTGGAAGTGAGGAAATGGTTGTGTAAAAGAGGGAAAAAAAAGAAAAAGAAAAATTTCTTATTTTCCTTTTCCAATATTTAATGGATAAGAAAGTGAACAGTTATACTTTCCCGTTTCCTTACTCCCGCCCACTTCCTTGCAACCAAATACGCCCAAAGTCGCACGAGCCAACAAATTGATGTTAGAGGCGACGTAACAAACAAAAACCTTGGAGGAATAAATAACCAGCCCATAGCTTTGCCTTTTTCTCTCTAGGTTTTGAATGCATGCATGCATGAGTTTTGTCTCTGTCTTTCTATTATTTTATCTCTCTGGGCATCTAATAATATTATCTCTGTGCTGCATGATGCCAAGAGAAGCACACCATCACAGGAAACTAACCTCAACATTTTCCATGTGAATCCATGACTATATTATATAAAATTGACAATTGATGGCTATAATACATATGAAACCGAGACAAATTTTGATATGTTTTAACTTGTGAAGAAATTTTTACTCCATCTTCCTCAAGTTTTCCATCCAAAACGCTCACCATCAGTACTCCTTGTTAGAAACTTTTTAACAAAGACTTGATTGGTAATGTCAGAGAACAAGTAATTAGGTCAAGTTAAATGACTAGCTTGCTTTTAAATTGGATTGAATTAGTACAGCACCCAATGTGAATCTACGGGCCTGTTTGTTTCGTTACAAAACATCGCAAGTCGTAAGTTGTAAAATGAGAATGAAAAAAGTGAACTGTAGTAGAGAAAATATATTGTGTTTTATGGTGTTTGGTTGATAAAGTGAAGTGTAAATGGAAAAGTATATTGTGTTTTACGGTGTTTGGTTGAGTTTGATTGATAAAGTGAAAGTGTAAATGGTAAAGTATATTGTGTTTTACGGTGTTTAGTTGGTAATGTAAAAGTGTAAGTGAAAAAGTTGACCACAAAATTAACTGTAGCAGTGATTTAAATATTATAAAAACTATTAAATTAAATCTACTATTGCAAATTAAATTGTATTAATAAATTTGAGATAAAAAATTAATAATCTTAATATTTTATTTATAACAATAATATTAATAAAATATTAGTATAAATAGTAAAATATTACTAAAATATTAATTAAATAAATAATATAAAATTTTAAGAAAATCTAAAGAACATTAATAAAATTTTAAGAATACTAATAAAATATAAATAATAAAATATAGTTATAATATTATAATATTAAAATACTTGAAAATTATTATAATATAAATTTTATTATAATATTATTGTAATATTATAGAAATATAAAATTAACAAATTAAAACATAATTATAATTTAATAATAAATTATCATTATAGTATTATTATACTGAATTATTATTACAATATTAATATAATAATAAAATATATTATGATATTAATAAAGTAATTTTTATATTAAAAAATAAATAATTAAATATATAGTAATTTTATATTAAAGTATAATATTGTTATATTAATAAAATATTAACTCTAAATAAAATAATAAAAAATGGAATAAGTATTAATAAAATAATAAAGTATTAAATAAAAATATTAAATTAAAATAGTAAAATATTAAATATTAAAATAATATTAAAACAATAAAAATTTAAAGATTAAAAATATTAAATAATTAAATAATTAAATAAGAAATTGAACACTATTTAAAATATTAAATATTTAATAATATTAAATTATATATTTATTATCAAATAACTGTTTTGAGCTGTAAGTGTACTACAAATGAGAGTTAAATGACCACAAAATTAACTGTAGCAACTGCAAGTGGGAAAATATGAGTGTAAAAGTGAGATTTACATGACCACAAATTTAACTGTAGCAACTGCAAGTGGGAAAAGAAGAGTTGCATTTTGCAACTTGTTTTTCAGTGGAACAAACAACGGAAAATGGAAAAGAAGTTTTACGACTTGCGTTTTGCGACGTTTTGTGGCAAAACAAACACGCCCGTAACAACATGACATTTATTGAAGGAATTTAAAATATTATTATATGAACTCTTATTAGAGCTTTCTCCTCTGTACGAGGACAATCCCCCCCCCCCCATATATATATATATATATATATATATATATATATAATATATATATATATATATATATATATATATATATAAAGATAGACTTGTATCATTTCAAAAGGATTTGATCCCGGATCCTTCCCACTCAAAATCAACCCTCCAACATTCGAATACAAGATCCACTCCGTTGAAGTTGATCTATACTATTTCAAGTATCTATAAACCAAAAATCAAGTGTTTTAAATACTTTTTGCCCATCCATCAAGTAGGGGAAAAACGGACGGCCTAAATAGTGAGTTGGTTAGTTTAACGGTGTAGAACATTTGAAATCTAACAAAAATTAGTTTATAGGGGTTTTTAAATGTTTAGATCATAATGAAATGGCCGGATCGAGAATTTGTATGTCCAAAGACATAGATCTAACCAACTCACTACTTTCGGCCGTCCATTTTGCGTCGCTTGATGGATGGGCAAAAAGTATTTAAAACACTTGATTTTTGGTTTATAGATACTTGAAATAGTATAGATCAACTTCAACGGAGTGGATCTTGTATTCGAATGTTGGAGGGTTGATTTTGAGTGGGAAGGATCCGGGATCAAATCCTTTTGAAAGGATACAAGTCTATATATATATATATATATATATATATATATATATATACACACACACACACACAGACACATAGAACAATTGTAACTTCTTTTCACCTTCAAGCCTCCAACAATAGTCGCCTATTATGCTTGGAATATGGATCAAGACGAAAGATTCTCGCGGAGTTCGCTATTGGTCCTCCCACAGTTAAAAGGAAGAACACTCTTTCAAAGAGAAATCCTTTACATCAAGAGGTATACTTTTCGCGACAGTATTTATATGTTCTATGTCTATGCGTGTATGTATATGCTGAAATTATTACTTTTTTTTAACAGTAAAAAAATTAAAAGGTATACAACAAAGTCACGCAAGCCAACAAATTGGTGATGTTAGAGACGAAGTAACAAACAAAAACATTGGAGGAAGAAATAACCAGCACCCCATCACTCAGCCCATAGCTTAGCTTTTTTCTCGCTAGGTTTTGAACGCATGCATGCATGAATCTTGTCTTAGTCTTTTTATTATTTTCTCTCTCTGGCATCTAACAATATTATCTCTTTTGTGCTGCATGATGCCAAGAGAAGCACACCATCACAGGAAACCAACTTCAACATTTTCCATGTGATTCCATGACTATATTATATACAATTGACAGTTGATGGCTAGCTATAATATACATGAACCTGGGACAAATTTTGAGATGTTTCAACTTGTGAAGAAATTTTCACTCCATCTTCCTCTAAGTTTTCCATCCAAAACAGTTACCATCAATACTCCTTGTTAGAAACTTTTTAGTTCACCTCTATTTTATATCTTTAACTATAACATGGTGAGCAATTGCGAAAGTTAATTATCCCGTTGTGAGCCCGTTATATATATTTTTCACTAGTTAAGGGACGAGAGTCGCATGAAGGTGACCGATGTCCGCGCGGCATAAGATTCGAGCCGTGAACCTCGTGAGTGAGCGAAATTCTTAACGAACTCAAAGGTATCACTGGGCCACATGCGATACTCATATATATGATTCACATAAAGATTAGGCTTACAAATCTTACTATTTTGGTGTCGGCACAAGTCTACTCTAGGCTCTGCAAATAGCACATGACCCATGGACCATATCTCTTTTAAAGGCCTACTTTAGACCTCACTGTTCAGAAAACAGCAGGGGTTTTTTTCCTTGGCCTGTTTGGTTAAGGATGGAAGTGGGAAAGTGAGGAAGTAGTAATAGTTCCCTTTGGAACTTAAAAATTAGTTAGTAAGTTTTCCAGTGTTTGAATGTTGTTGGGAAGTGTGATTTGAAAAATGTTATGTCTTTTCCGGTGTTTGGATGGTAATGTAAAAGTGGAAGTGAAAAAGTTGACCACAGAGTTGACCGCAAAATAATATTTAAATAAAATTAATTAAGAAAAATAAAAAATGAACTGTAATTAAAATGCAAGTGAGATTTACATGATCAAAAAATTAACTGTTTTGTGGTACAACTTATTACAAATGAGATTTACATGACCACAAAATTAACTGTAGCACTCAGGAAGTGAGGAAATGGTTGTGTAAAAGAGAAAAGAAAAAAAGAAAAGGAGTTTTCTTATTTCTTTTTCCGGTGTTTGGATAGATAGGAAGTGAGCAATTATACTTCTTCATTTCCTTACTTCCGCCCACTTCCTTGCAACCAAACACGTTATGCTAGCTGAAAGTAAACGTTCATGCTTCTCTATTAAAAGAAAAAGGAAAAAAAATAAAAAAGGCCAAAAACGTACGTAAATCTAATTAAGCTTGCAGATATCTGAACATTCCCCAAAGTAAATGACCTTTCAGACCCCTGTTCTGTGTCAAATTCTAAACTGTAATATTAGATAACAAAGAGACATGAGGTCTCCGAAAACCCAATGTTCAAATATCCATATCAAATCTTTTCTCATGCAGTTTGGTTACACAAAAAGAGAGAAAATTTGAAAACTCTGGTGGGGTTGTACGCACTTTCAGAACAATTTTTCACTCTTCTATTTTGCGTTTCTGGTCGAGTGAAACCGTTGTGAAATCTGACACGATGAGCATACATGTGAGAACAGAGGCGGAATCAGGAATAAATTTTAAGGTGAGCTGCAACTTTTTATAACTTATGCTTATGAATTATATGAATTTGTCAAAAGAATAAAACACTATTTTCCACTAAAGTAGGAGTAGAAGCAGAATAAAATTTGCCAAAAGAAAACCAAAATAGAAAGAAATTGAAGACAATATATGGAAAAAAAAATTTAATACATTATATGAAAAAATGGGCCGAGCTACAGCTCGGCCCAGCCAACCTGTAAGTCCGGCCCAGCCAACCTGTAAGTCCGCCCATGTGTGAGAATCTGCTGAAAAGTAAGTCGATTTGACCTGCGAGGAAATTTCAGGCTTTTGACTTTACATGGGTCACCAAAGTAGCTCTACTTAGAAACTTAATAATGAAAGAACTTGAAAAAAGTAAACAACATTTTTTACTGAAATTGAGGAAGGTGTAAGTATATGAAACAAATGAAAATAGAAAAAACTTCAATATAAATAACAATATTATCTAAGAATCGATCATTCAAATTCGATCCATGAATTGTGTAAATAAAAATTCTTCACTCGTAGAAGCAAAATGAAAGACCTGCTAACAAGATTATCAGAATTAAAACTCAAATAAAAGAAATTACAAAAGACAAGAAAAATACTTCTATTTTGCAATGATAAAAATAAAAAATCTGAATCACCAAAATTATTTGACAAATATTTGAAAGAAAAAATATCCTATTAATACATAAATCGTATTATTTTATTCATTGTTGAGTCTACGAAGTTGATCGAGACAGATTTCGAAAAACAGCAGTAAATTAAACAAAATCAATCAAACAAAATTGATCAGTTTTTGTAACACGTGCCTTGAAACCTCATACTAATTTTTTTTTTCTTTTTTTTTTTTTTGCCAATAGAAAGGATGATTACAACTTAAAATCTGAAATACACTTCAGCACTAGCGTCCTTCCGAGCCAAGTTTAAAAACTAATCAGAAAAAGTCAGAAAACCAAATTCATGATCTCATCCGCTTGTAAGTCATACCCTACCATCCAATTAATACACTGGCTCTTGAACTGTCTGGTTAGCAGTGGAAGTGAGAAAGTGGGAAAGTCCTTGTCCATCTAAATACTGAGAAAAAAAATGAGAAAATCTTTTTTTTTTTTCTTTTCTTTTACACAACTGTTTTCCCACTTGTAGCGTGATACGGTCATTTTGTGGTTATGTAAATCTCGTTAGTAACAAGTTGTAACTCAAAATGGTTAATTTTGTACTCATGTAAATCTCGCTTGCAGTCTAATTTTTTTATAATTAATATTTATTTTAATATTAATTGTGATCAACTTTGTTGTCAACTTTTTCACTTCCACTTTCATATTATCATCTCAACACCAGAAAAAACATTACACTTTTCTGATTACACTTTCTAACTATCATCCACACATAAGAAGAGATATAAAAAATCTCATTTTTCAAAAGGAAAAAAAATACTACTTTTCACTTTCTCACTTTTACCCACTTCGGGGCATCCAAACAACCTCTCTAGGAAAATGAGATACCTGCTAGAGAGAAATGAGATACCTGCACGTAATGAATCTTCGAGAAAATAATGTACTAAAATTGGTGTATGTTGTGTACGTGTAACAAACATATATTGGTGTAAAAAATTTTATAAGTTTTATACTTTAACCCTTGAGAATTCAAATCTTAAATAGGAAAGAAAAAAACTTCTCAACAAGTGTTACGTTTTTCCTCTAATAAATATTGATTCTTTTATTTTAAACTTCAATTTTGAAATATGGATGCATAATAATTTTTTTTCATTATCTAAATTTTTTATGAGACAAGGATGTGTAAATGTTATGGTTAGATTTTCGGGAATTATCTTTGTATTTTACTTCTTTATTTATATAGAGATGAGAGAAAAAGAAACGAGTGAGACAATTTTTTGTCATGTAATCATGAAGAGAGATAAGCATCTTGATTCTCTCTCCAATAAATATTTTTTTTAATTTTTAAATTTTTTATGAGATGGAAATACAAATGTATGGGTAGATTTTAAGATACATAACACGTGAGTCACAAACAAATTAAAATTCTAATCTAAAGAGTTGTGATTATAATAATATAGATATTTCATGAACGAGTAACACCTATGTATTTGACAACTAGGCCCCGAACCGTCTGTTTTTTCACAAGACAAGAAAAGTATATCTCCTAAATAAAGCCAATGTGGACCAAAGATGGACACCAATAGCCGAATATCAACACACAAATCCCCTCAATTGATTGATGACTCCCATTAGAAAAGGTTGGTGAGCACAAAACCAGCAACCTGAGAAGGAGAAAGTGTAGGAATCTATGGACCTTTGTCATCACAAAGAGAGGCATTTCATTGTCATGAGGCTTGCTTTCCCTTGGCCTTTGCTTCTTGAATCATTGTAGGTTCTACATAAAAGGAGATTAGTGTGCATGATTGATATTATTTTAGAGAAATGAAGTGCCACTTTAGTCAGAGGAGGTGGATTAGCTTGTTAAGCATGTGGACTCGGCCTAATCATCATTCCTAAAATTTGGGAGAAATGGGGCCTAAATTTATGTTGAATTTGAATAATAGTACACACGGGTCACAACAAATCATGGAAAGTGCACCAACACACGCGTGAAAGACGAGGGAAGTTAAATGTTATATAAATTATGCAAGCTCAATGTATCCACGTAGAAAAGGTAGGTGTGGTGTTTCTTTTCTTTTTTTAGGAAACCGCTGCATTTTCGGGAAAGAGCAAACACAAGACTTGATCAGTGATCACGGTGATCAAAATTAAATATATTATAAATATATCGCTGACGGGCTCAAAATGGTGACTTGTGGGTGAGCGAGGCTCTTAATTAATGAAGTCAAGATCACCACTAGGTCACATGATGTAGCGTCTTCTATCGTAACAATCCTATACGGTACTAAGTGTTTGGGGGCTGTTTGGTTTCAAGAAAGTGGGCGGAAGTGAGAAAGTGTGGAGTAGATTTTTTTTCTTTTTGAAAAATGAAAATTTGGGGTTTATCTTTTTCATTGTTTGGTTGATAGTTGGGAAGTAGAAGTGAAAAAGTATATTATGTTTTCTGGTATTTTGTTAGTAATGTAGAATTGAAAGTGTAAAAGTTGACCACAAAGTTGTTCGTAAAATAATATTAAAATAAAAATTAATTATAAAAAATTTAGACTAATTAGAATGCAAGTAATATTTACATGATCACGAAATTAACTGTTTTGAGTTTCAACTTATTACAAATAAAATTTATATAAATTAATTATAGCATTCTAAAATGGGAAAATAATTATTTAAAAATAAAAATAGATTTTTTATTTTTATTTTTCTTTACTGGTGTTTGAATGAACAATGAAAATGACACTTCCTCTTGCTCACTTTCGCTGGCTTTCTTGAAACCAAAAACGATGCGATGTATGTTGGTGACGTGGCGGAGGATCCATTTGTCAGTCTCGCAGGGGACAAATAAGAAACGAAATTCTTTTTCTACGTAAATAAATAAGCCATGCATTTAAACTTTTATAGGATTTTATATAATTTTAATTGGAGTGAGTTGCAGCTATTGACTTGTAGTGCGTGGTCCTTGCACCAGGCTATTCAAACATGGATTTAAAACGTCGTGCTCTTCTCACTTACATGTGGGCATGTCTGACAGAGGGTTTGTTTGATTAAGGATGAAAGTGAGAAAGTAATAATAATTCTTTTGAAATTCGAGAAGTGGTTAGTAAATTTTTCAGTTTCTGAATATTATTAGGAAGTGTGGCTTGAAAAATGTTATGTCTTTTTCGATATTTAAATTGTAATGTGAAAGTGAAAGTGAAAAAATTCACCATAAAGTTGACCGTAAACTAATATTAAAATAAAAATTAATTAAGAAAAATAAAAATGGACTGTAATTAGAATGCAAGTGAAATTTACATGATCAAAAATTAACTGTTTTGTGTTACAGCTTATTACAAATGAGATTTATATGACCATAAAATTAACTGTACCTACCCTGGAGTGAGAAAATGATTGTATAAAAGAGAAAAGAGAAAAGAGAAAAGAAAAAGAGGTTTTCTTATTTTCTTTTTTCGGTATTTGAATAGATAAGAAAGTGAGCAATTATACTTTTCTATTTTCATATTTCCGCCAACTTTCTTGCAACCAAAGACGCTCGGATAGAAAAGATCTGAAAATTTGTTAGTGAGATTCAAGTTGTCAATTTTTCAGTTCTTTTCTATCGATTTTTTAGTGAAAGAGATAAGAAAAAAAATGCTGACATTTTGCAAATGTCTGCATTATTTTCTTGAGTTTCTGAGCTTTGCAAACAAACATAATTTGCTAGTAGTTGGAAAAACTGACAATTAGAAGGGTTGCATTTATAAGCTAGCTTCTAATCTCACGGGAATCTGAAAAAGTTAATAAATGCCATTTAAGTTTGAACCCAGTCTCTTGTCTGATGTACACTGTACCCAGGGCTCTGCAGTAAGTTGGCAAATCTAGCATGTATGCCCTCTCTAAATGTAAGAATAGACGCTACATGTAATTAGAGTTATAATGCAGCTTTAGTTGCGAGTGATATTTCCATCGGTCTTAAGTTTAAATCTCAGCACACAAAAAAAGGCTACATCAAGTCAAACCGCATGTAAATTAAATCCATTGGTGTTGTAAGCAAACTAAAAGTACTCAAAGTACCAGTTGGAGGTGCTAACAGCTAATCCGAGCCGAACTTATTGAGCCCTGGATTAGGGGTGAGTAGAGTTCGGTTATAGCCGAAATAACTGACAAAAAACCGACACCCGAACCCGAACCCGAACCGAACCCGAACCGAACCGTTCTAGTTCGGTTTCGGTTTGTGTTTCAAAAAACTGAACTCGACCGAACCGAACCGAATCTCTCACCCTATGTATCATCCCACCTTAATTCAATTTAATGAATCATATAGGGGCTGTTTGGATTCAAGGAATCCGAGTGAAGTGAGGAAGTGGGGAAGTATAATTGCTCATTTCCCTATCTATCCAAACACCGGAAAAGAAAAATAAGAAAACCCCCTTTTCCCTTTTTCATCTCTCTTTTACACAACTATTTTCTCACTTCCAGAGTGCTACAGTTAATTTTGTGGTCATGTAAATCTCATTTATAATAAGTTATAGCATAAAACAGTTAATTTTTTGGTCATGTAATCTCACTTGCATTCTAATTATAATCTATTTTTTATTTTTCTTAATTAATTTTTATTTTAATATTATTTTGCGGTCAACTTTGTGGTCAACTTTCCATTTCCACTTTTCATTACCATCCAAACACCGGAAACGACAAAACATTTTCCAAACCACACTTCCCAACAACCATCCAAACACCAGAAAACTTACTACTCATTTCCCTTTTTTCTAAAGGAAATAAATCTTACTTCCTACTTCCTCACTTCACACCAATTCCTTAAATCCAAACAGACCCTTAGTTCATAACAAAAAATGGTGAAAATTTATCTCATTACTTCTAGCAATACCATCTTTTTTATGTTGAATATGTGAAAGTTATGTTAAGTACACCATCACAATTAAGAATAATATTTATATTAATATAATTTTTTTTTTTTTCATTCTTACCATTAAAAGTTAGTAATAATTATGTGAGTTTTGATATAAGAACTCAAATATAGCGTAAAAGTTTTAGAATATGAAACTTTTAATTCACATTAAGGTTAGGGTCTTTTTCTTATTTCTAATTTGGGTATTGAATATTTAAGATTAGAATATTAAAGGATGATAATATAATGGTGATTAAAAAATGTAACAAATGATGAAAAACCGAAAAACCGAACCGAACCGAGTCAGTTCGGTTCGGTTCGGTTGATAAGTCTAATCGGTTCTGTTCGGTTTTGTAAAAATTAACAAAAACCGAACCGAACTGACTGATGCTCACCCCTACCCTGGATTCTTAAAACTATATTTGCTAGCCAATTTGATAATATGCAGCTCTTATAAATAGATCTGATTTCTTATTAGATATTACATGGAAACTCGAGGACCCAAATCTGATAGCTCATAACCCAATTGAATAACTATCTAATTTAATTCCCCTCATTTGAGCTAATAACATGCAATGATGAAACCGAACTAACCTTAATTAATCCTAATTAATTAACCTTGTAGACAAAAGTCAAATCTTTGGGGCTTCGAACTCTGAGAGTCACACGCGCAGCGCACGCGAACGACCGGACCGGAGTCGGCTGACGCCACCGGTATCCATAACGAAGGTCAGGGTAATAATGACCGCCAAGGCGGAACCGTGAAGGGACATTGATAAACATGCGGCCCGCGCCCCGGTCGGGTCACCACAGGTGAAACTAGAGTGGCACTTGCCATTACGATCACCGCAACAACAAAAAAAAAAAAAAAGAACAGCGATACATTGTGATAACTGTGATCATAATGATGCGTGTCTCTCTGTTTTGTCGGAGATATTTGAAAATTTAACAATTTATTTATATGTAAGAATATCCACTAGAGGGTAACTTAATGAGATTTGTTCTTTGATTATTAGCATTAATATTTAGATAATTCAAGAGAGACAATTCGCACATAAAGATAAAGAGATGAAAGTAGAAAACATGGGCACAATCTTATCCAACATATTCAGCAATGCGAATTTCTTCGCGTGTTCACTTTGAACCCATTTTTCTCTCTACATTAAAAAAATATTGATTTTTTTAATATCAATAATAATGAGTTTTCACTGAAAATAAAGAGATTTAAAAAGATGACCGCCTATGAAAATTTGTCAATTTAAGAAGAGTTGAGTTATACAATGCATTTCAATTTCAAGGTGTCCTTTTTCAAAAGAGGAAAAGGGAACGGTGCTATTAAAAGAAAAAGAAAAAGAAAAAGAAAAAGACAGAGCTTTAGATAATTCCTCATTCAAGACAAAGAAATTGTTGTTTACAAAAGAACAACAGTGTTGGCCAATGATCAAGTCCATACAAATTTACAACATCCATGGGTTACTAGATTCCAACCTAAAAGGCACATGAAGTGAGAGGTGAACCTAAAGAACAAAAAAGGTCCGAGATTTGACATGAGTCTTTGAGTCTGGCCCCAAAACTTGACCAGCCCACTTGCGCCCCAAATCAGGAGTTTTTTTTTTTTTTTTTTTTGGTGCTCACCGCCCTTTGCTCACCGCGCTCACCCGCGCGCAGTGAACCGTTGGATAGGTGGGCCCCACAGAAAAGGGTCCCACCCAGTGGGGCCCAGCACATCGAACGGTGCGGTGAGCAAAATTTTTTTCCCAAAATCAAGAGCCCTCCCATTCACAGTCACAGGTCCCTTTCCTCTATTTCACACCCCCACATACTCCAACACGTCACTTTGCTCACTCTGTGGCGTGACAAAATTAAATAAATACTGGAGTGGGGTTAGCATCACCACCCACTCTCAAAGCAAGGTATCTATCCCCCCTAAATGGACACGAGCTTTTTGCACACTAGTCCCTTACAAGTGTGAATATATCAGTAACATTACTTGTTGAATTTAAAAGTAAGGCTATCCACTATCCGTTAATGTAAACATGGGCAACTCTCTAAAATTTCACTTTTTCAATGAGTTCGTAATACAGCTTCCAGCAAAATAATCTCATTCTGCTGTAAATTCCGTTTTAATTTTCATTCTGTTTAACCCGACTTTTATAACACTTGATCGTCGTCTAAGCATAAAATATTGTTATTAGAATATTTTCTTAAGAAGATTAATTGGTTTTCAATACGTCTAGATTAATTATTAGTTAGAATATTTTCCTTCATAATAGATTATGTTTAAAGGAGGTCATACTTTCACGCCGAGATTGCGACAAGTTTATATTAAAAACGGAATCCTTAAATAGCTAAAAAGTAGGAATTTTTGAAGGGGCAATTCTTAGACATAAATAAGAAAAATAAGAGAGGTTTATGTGCAAGAACAGACATCAGTGGACACGTGTCCTTCCCTTAAACCAGAGCATACTGTTAAACAGTTACAGTTACTGGCCGTACAAAACGTTTCCGGTAGAAACCCCAACCTCAACTACTAGGACCAGTACAGTTCCTTCTCCCTCTCTCTCACCCTAAATACGATAAAAAAAGCTTCGCTCTTTCTCGATCTCTCTCCCCCACTCGCCTCTCACTCTCGCGTCTCCCTTTTTCTTATCGGATCCACAAAAAAGTCCGGATCACTTATCGGATCCCCGCCCTCACCATGCTGACCTGCATCGCTTGCTCGAAGCACCTCTCCGGCAGCGCCGCCCCCTCCCTCCCCGACCCCGACGACGACATCGACACCTCCGCCACGCCCAACACCCGCCAAGCCCTCAAAGCCCTCACCTCTCAAGTACTCACCCACCATCCCATTCCCAATGAATCAATTAATTGACTAATTAGCGTTTCTCTCACTCGCTATTGCAGATCAAGGACATGGCGCTCAAGGCATCGGGCGCGTACCGCCACTGCAGCAAGCCCTGCAGCGGCTCGTCGAAGGACCAGCACCACCCGCGGTTCGCCGACTCAGATTCGGCCATGTCGGGCTCGGATCGGTTCCAGTACTCGTGCAAGCGGGCGGCGGATCAGAGCGTGAGCTCGACGCCGCGGGGGTTCTTGATGCGGGGGTTCTCCAGCGGCGACGGAACTCCGAACTCGGCCAGCGGGAGGATCGAGGAGGAGGCGGCGGTGGCGACGATGGTGGTCGGGGAGGAGGGGGAGGAGGCCAAGGAGTGGGTCGCGCAGGTGGAGCCCGGGGTTCTCATCACCTTCGTCTCGGTGCCGGAGGGCGGCAACGATCTCAAGCGGATCCGATTCAGGTACTTTTGCTTCTACTTGTTTCAGTCTTAGATTCACCATCCGGTGACGGGACCGCGGTCTCGGGGGGAATTGCTGAGAGACGTTTTTTTGTTCTTCTTTTCTCTTTTTTTTCTCCTCATGGTCGTTGGAAAAAAGGCCAAAAATAGTAACTGTTAGTGTTTTTAGTACCAGAATCGCCGGCCGGTGAGTCGAGGTTATTCTCACCGGACGGGTGCTGGAAGGCGTCGGGTCCCCGCGTGAGGAAGTTGCAAATTTGCCTTTTGTTGGGGGTAGGATGCAAATTTTGTCAAATTTTATATTTTGTTCCTTAACGGTAAAAATGAGACTTTTGTTGGGTGGAATTAGTATAAGAGGTCTTTTTTATGGATTCGAAGCTTGAGTTGGAAGTTAATGACTGCACAGCAACTTGGCTGCTGTAGGCACGGATCTCAGTGAAATCCTATGCGATGTTTCGCAACTTGAAAGTTTCCTCGACTCATATTTCTTCACTTTTAAGATAGAAAAGAAAAAGTAGGGCTAAAGATGAAATTTGGAATTCTGAGGTTGAGATTTTTTTAGCCCATTTTGAATTTTTTTGCCTGGTTCACTGGGAAATCTAGAGTGAGGACAGGGGGTCCACACTCTCACTGAATGAGAACAAACAAGAGAGCCCCATGGTTGCACTTTGTTAATAGATTGAAGAGGGAGGGGAGCAATGAGAGGGACCACGGAGGTTGAGATGCACTTTTGAGCTGGCGATGATTGTGGGAGGGGCGACTAGGAATTAATCTGTGGGCGAGATCTTTTCGATGGCTGAAACCTCTTCCATATGATATGCATATTTTGGTTGGGTTGAGTGAAATTTTGACGTATAAGAAAGAATTTTCACACATTACTTTTTGGTAACTTGGGGTGGGTGTTGGAACCGTTTTCCAAGCGAAAAGGTTGGTTTAAGGTTGAGCTATTGCTAAATTTCGTGTAACACACATTTTTGAGGGGCGTTACGTGTTTCCAAACAATATATTTTTATTTGATGCTTGCTCACAACAATATATTTTTATTTGATGCTTGCTCACAACTGATATATCTTAAGATGCAATTTGATTGGTTGATCCTAGGTAAAGTGGAGACTGTTGATCTTCGATAAAGAAAATATGAGGGGAGAGAAATCTATGAAAAAAAAAAAAAACTTTATTTTATTGACTTTAATAAGTTCTTATACAACTTTTTCATACAAAATTGATTCCTCTTGTGCTCTATTTATAGAAATACGAATTCTTCAATCTCCTACTACTACACAAACTTTGGTCACTAAATAATACTACTATTATATGAAAACCCAAATAAATAGAAACTCTTACTACAATCATAATGAGACTTTGACTCCTAAAGAAATAGATTTTTTTTAATAGGTACTCCTAGTTTAACTCAACTTTGACCAAAAGGAATGAATTATATTTTCAACATCCTCTCTTAATTCAATTCTTTCATAAAATACATGTCTAGCAATCTTTATAGCTTCACAAAAGTGTCCTTGAGTAACTTTCATGCACTGCAAACGATCTCCTCGTTCTTCACTAGTTAGCTGTAGAAGTATTGAGTCATATGCAAACTTTGATAAAAACAACTTCATAATTGTTGTCGCTGTAATACATTGTCGGCTCTTTTTTATTTTCTTTATTCACTTAACTTCTGCTAGCTTTCAACTATCAAAGTAAGAACACACATTCGATTCAACTGAATATTCTTGCCTTCTTCATTCATAATTTTTTTTGACTTTTTGTAGTCTTTCTTGGATTTTCTCAAAAATTTTCTTTTATATCTTCTTTTGTAATAAGTAAATTTACTCTTACCTCTCTTTTCCTTTGACTTTGGACTCCTTTTTGAATCTTTTCTTGATGATGGTCATTGTGCTCTTTGATATTTTTATCTTCTTCCTTGACTTTGCGGTCCTACAAGATAAGATGTCTTGTCTCTTTTTTTGCTAATCTTTTTGACTTCTTCAAAAGTCCTCTTCAATTTGCAATCTTTTTTTAACTTCTGATACGAATATGAATTAAAGTGTTTGATTTTCTATACTTAGAAAATTAGCATTGTTTATCCTATTTCGTTGTTGTAACTACCACTTATTAACGATTATTGTTTCTTTTCTTCATGTCTTTCTTTGCTTCCTTTTGTTCTTCTTCTTCACCTTCTTCTCTTTCTTATTCCCTTTTTTCTTCTTCCTTTTCTTCTTTTTTATCTGTTTGCTTCTTTTGTTTCTTATTCTTTTTCTGTTTCTGTTTCTTCTTCTCTTTCTTCCTCTTCAGAGACTTGGGCCTGCTTTGGTTGGTTGTAAATGTCATGGAAAAGTTTGGATGTGCCAATTTTTGTCACTTCATGCTGGTTGATTAACATTTATTAGGTCAAAACCTGGAATAAAAATTTTACCTAGAAAAGTTTTTCAAAAACTGGCAAGCCATGGGACCTTTGTTAGCACAGAAGTATGGAATGTCTATCTAGATAAAGCTCAACTGACCCTTGGAATGCATTTTTCAGATTGAGTGTTTACTGTTTCTCTTTCAGTTTCAGGTCAAATCGTGTGAGATTATCAAAAATTTGCAGATATTTAACCAAACAATTTTGTATGAAAAATGCTGGTAAAGTTTTCCAAACCAAACGGAGTAGGTAGAACTTCTTTCCTAGTCATAAATATTTCAATCTGTCAAACAAACAAATGAAAAACTTTCATCAAAATGTTTATGTGAAAGACTCTTCAAGCGACTGGAAAGTCTCACGAGCAACTAGAAAAGTCCCAAATTTGGCTAGTTTTTTGAAACGTGCCTTCTACTGTTACATGTTTGGCTGTGTTATGGACCCTGAGACAGAGTAAGTTTCAAAAGTGGTTTACAATCATTTATGAAAGGCACAAAGAATAACGAATTAAACCTAACACATTAAATGCCCATTTCACTTTGTTATGTACTGTCCTCTCATTCTATCTTTTAGTGGGAAGCATGGCAAATATTGTTTTTCCGCTAACCAAATGTAGCTTTGTTATTGGGACTCCCCTTAGGAGATCACAGGTTCTGATGTTAGTGGATAGAATATTGTAGCATTACAGCATAATAACGAGCGTAAGACTCATCATCTCAGGGCTATGACTTGAAGATGTGGCTCTTTTCTGAATGACAAAAGTCAAGTCTCTCTCAAATTACATGATGATGCGAAACCTAAATACGTGCTGATGAAGAGCCCAATTGACTACAGTTTTTGGTTAATAACTAGCACCTTTGGTCCATAAAACCTATTCTTACAGGTTGTTTGCATGTGAGTTTGTCCAACTAGTTCCTTATAGCTAAGAAGCAATAAAGTGCAGGCAGCCCTATATTAATTGAGAGAGCAACTTTTTAATGCTGTCATCTTGCATATTGTCTTTTTATTCTTCCTTTCTTTTCCTTTTCATTGTGTCCTGGATAGACGTTTGATTTGGATTTAGTTTATGGAGCATCTTCCTAAAAGGAGTTATGCATATGATTTTTTTGGGTGAAAATGACATACTGATACCACATAATCAATGCATGTCTATATAAAAAGAGGACTACGGTAGATTACTTGTGAGATTAGGTTGACAGAAAAAAAGGACTAAGGTAGATGTGAGCTAAGGTTGCGCGGAAGTATCTTTTTTGTTGCCAGTGATTCTCTGTTTGCTAAGTGAAATAAATCTAAAGGCAAGATCATTCTTCTCAAAATCACTATGCAACTCCGTATCTGATACAGAAATTCCTTCACTTTTGCTAGAGAGCTGAAGTTATGGGGTTTTTTCTCACAAATAATGGAATGGAAACCTTCTACTTTCCTCTGCAGGACTGGGAACAAATAAATTGTGCAATTACTGTAGGCTTTGACGCAGCTAAGCAGTGTCTTATATGTATGTCTAGTGAGCGGAATATACCACTGAATTGCATAGGAGTGTAGCATTGGAGCATTTCTACCCCACGGATGCATGTTTCTTGTTGGTCAAGATGTTGATGTCCAACCAGGAATTCTCACATTGGAGAAGTGGAGAATTGACTCTGATTACTACATTAAACAATAATATCTGTATGTAGTTGTATACAATTCATATACGACTCATACTTCTATTAAGGACTTACCATGTTAAGTCCTAAGATCTTGTTTGGCAACCTCGCTAAATCCTGCCAAACGACCAAAAATTGGCAAGAGTTAGCAAGTAATAATTCTGAAACTAGATCAACACCACCCCTAAAATCATCTTGAAAAGCACCATATTGAAGAGTTGCTAGTTCCGTCAAACCCTTGGAATTAACCTTGCTCTTTCTGTCTCTCTACTTAATTCCTAACTTTTGTTAATTCTAGATCCAACTAAACAACCAAAAAAGGCCAATTCCACTTGCCAAACACAGCCTAATAAGAGATTCCTATTAGAGTTCTAATAGGAATATGAGTTGTATATGAATTGTATACAACTATATACTGATATGAGTTGTATGCGACTACATGCAGCTATTTACAATCTTAGTAAATACCATGAAAGTAGCTTTTTAGTGTCATCATCAAGGAGAATGAATAAAGCTTAAACCCACAATTCATTTTTTGAGATTCTGCATTCACTAGAGCAGAAAAGAGATCATTGTATCAACCAATAACTTGGTAGGTGAACTAGTGAGAAACTAGGCTATAACTCACTCCCTTTGAGCTTGCAAGAGAACAAATTAGAATGCGAAAGTTTCAAATATAAAATATACGGTCCCACTCAAAACTCTCCCAAGAAAATTTAGTTGTTTTTCATACATCTCTACATCTTCGTAGCCATCACCCTCATCTACATTATTTGAAGTGACTTAGGTGGTCAGACTGTTATTGGAAAAGAATATGTAAGGTGGACAGTGGGTATAATTGTAATCCTCGGAAATCATTTCATATAGCTGGAAGAAAAACAAGCATATACTGGATGAATGATAGCTCTAGCCTCTAGGTGTGTAAAGTGAGACGATATAAGTACGGGGTTGTTTGTATTTATTTTGTTTTAGCAGTGTTTTCTATAAAGTACAAATAGTAATGTTAAAAATATTGAACTCAATATTCATATTAGTAAAAGTGTATTTATATTCAAATCACATATGGATGCTAGTCAGTTAACCCCTTCTTACATTAACATAAGAAGAATATGCTACACTTGTTTGACTTGTGATTAACCAGGTACTACATAATATAATATTGAAGAGACTTTAACGGGTAACCCTGTATGAAGTTGGATATTTTCTAGTCTCTACTCTATACAACTTCAAATTTTGGAGGGACCATTTAGGCCAGTTCATGCCCACAAAGGTAGACAAAAATTTAATCCTTCCAATTCTGATAGCATATTCTCGTTAAATCCGCACTTAATAATCCCCAATTTCCCATGACATATCCCCGTTAATTAATTAATAAACAGTGATCTATCTTTCTTTTAAATATTATAGTTCTATAAATTGAGATTGCATTTGAAGTCCACAACTTTGCGTAAAATTTCAAATTTTAGTTCACGTGCATTTGCAGGTGTCCAGAAATCTAGTATGTACATATGTGCATTCTAATGTTTTAGATAGCTAATGATGGCCATATTCATATCCATATTTTAAACTGATCTATATTTAAATAATACCCATATTTGCATCCAATTTTTAAAGTCATGGATGTTGGATATCAATATTAGCCAAAGAACGAATACAGGATTGGATTCTGATCAAATTATATCTGTATTTGTTTCCACCTCTATATAGGTGGAGCACTGGGCTCACTTGCCAAGACCATTGTATAGCTTGTAGCAGAGTTTGTTTGTCTGTTGTTCTAAATTGGGTTTAAGTGGGACAGATTGTTTTGAGGTAGGACCAAGCTACAGTTTATTTTGTTATCTCTGGTTTGAGTGTAAATTAGAGCTTAAGGGTTATAATTTTGTCAGATGAAATGGACTGGGTTGATAGGTTCATTTTGGATCCTGTAGGTGCCAGTGCCAACACACCCCAGTAACATTCTGTTGGATCCAACATACAATGAACTTTGGGCTGTGCTTGTCCAGTGAAAGATTTTAGATAGGACTCATTAACGTGTTGGACATAAAAATTCTACATGTGAGCTCATAGCTGGCTTATGTAATTGGTCCGGATTGAATTACAATAATTTGTTCCAGTGGGACTTTGGATTCCTCTAACAAAACTGTTATTTGGACTTGTTCCTTCTTTTAGTTCTCCCTGAGAAATGCGGAATGGTTTGCTCGGTTTGACAGAATTCGCACAGTGCATGCGTCTTGTTTCAAATTAGGAAATATTCAAATATTCCCATAACCTACTGTAATATTTCTAGATATTATTACCTATAAAATTGTATTTTCGATTCACTTTTTATTTTTCAAGGGTGATTACAGATTACTCACTTGCAGAATGAATGTTGATAAAACCTTTAAACATACTACTCATAATGTCTAAACCTAATTGCAAGCTTTTCTTGAGAATATCAAGAGCATAGTAAATTTTGTGCTGAAAACTAGTTGCCTAATGGCTACTGGTTGGAAGTGCATGTAGAAGACTTTCTGATAAGACATTACAGAACCTCCAGATGAAATTAGTACTTTGCTTGATCGGTGAAGTTGAATTAAATAGTGCGTAAACTGATCCAACTTTAGTGCTAACCCTCATGTTTGGAAGTTCTACAGTGAAACAAAGTCTTAAGAAAGTAATCAACATATGACAAAGTTTTATCCCCAGTCTTAATGTTCTAGTTTTCTTGTTATGTTTGAGAGAATTGTTTCTTGGGAAAAAAAAAACTTAACTTTTGACTTCATATATAAAAAAAAATCTTCAGAGTCGCATGAATTTCTGAGACTTCTCTAATGCTGAACCATAAATAACTGTTTAAGTTTCACTAGTTCTATGGTTTGTTAGTGGCTTTTTATGTTTTTCATTTTCTGAATTCTTTTTTTTTTTTTTTGTCAGATTGCTGACAAAAATGATAAAGTAAAATTATAGATGTTAATATTTGTGATATTTCTAATGTTAAACTTGTTCAATTGTGTAACAATAAAGTATTTAAGACCATTTATTGTTTATGTCAACACCTATTATTGAAGTTGATATCACTGAGTTTTTCAATGAGCCTAATGGCAACTTCGGGTAACCCCATTCAAATTGAAATCCTGAAATTTCTCTGTGTTCATCCAAAACAAGCCAAATTTCAAAGTATAGAGAAAAGAGCATCCTTTAATTGTATATTTTCGCGGTTAAAAAGCATCTGTGTAAAGCAGCTTTTATTTAGAAAAACCAAGTTCAATCAAACACCTGAACCTGTGAAAATTTCTACAGAATATTTTTACTGATTCTTTGTGTGTTTGAATTTGATCTTAATAATAGCCGGGAGATATTCAACAAGTGGCAAGCCCAGAGATGGTGGGCAGAGAATTACGACAAGGTCATGGAGCTCTACAATGTTCAGAGATTCAATCGCCAGGCTGTCCCCCTCCCAACCCCTCCCAGATCAGAGGACGAGGTACACCAGTGACACAACATAATGAACTTTGTGTAAAGTCACTAGTTTGCTCACTGCTTGCTTCAATTTCTCACTTTTTCTTTCTCCTAACAGAGTTCCAAGATGGAATCAGCAGAGGACAGCCCAGTGACTCCTCCACTGAGCAAAGAGCGGCTCCCCCGCAACTTCCACCGACCAGTGACAGGCAAGAGTATGGGATATTCATCCTCTGATTCTCTAGATCAACACCCAGCCAGTGGACGTAACAACTGCCATAATGGCCATAATGGACGGCACTACTATGACTCGGGATGCCTGGCATCAACACCGAAGTTGTCAAGCATTAGTGGAGCAAAGACAGAGACATCGTCAGTAGATGCAGCATCGATGCGAACAAGCTCTGAGGCGGACATGTCTGGCGAACTGTCTGTTTCAGCAGTAAGCAATGCAAGTGACCAGGAGACAGAGTGGGTCGAGCAGGATGAGCCCGGCGTCTATATTACTATCCGGGCATTGCCTGGGGGTATCAGGGAGCTTCGCCGTGTCCGCTTCAGGTCTGTCCCTCTGCAACCTCCTCCTCCCTATGCTTTCTAATTTGAATTTCTGTCTTCTGGTTCTAGCTAGTTTTGAACTTTGAAATTGATCCCGTGCCTGCACCTCTAGCTGAAAATGAGGGGTTTCGGTGTGCCTGGCTTTAGTGTCCATTTTAAGCCACATGTGGCCTGAAACGTTATACCATTGTGTGCTAGTGTGGTCCTCAACAGTACTAGCTAAGCTTTGTAGAGTTCCATTCAGAGAGTGCACATTAAAATACTGAAATATGAGTCTGGGTTTTTTAGGGGTTAGGTTAGCATCACGCATTCACATTGCAATACTAAAGGTCAAAATTCCTAGATTTTGAGTGTGAAGTATTGGTATTTCTGAAATACTGCGTCAATCAGCATGTGCAGAAACACGCTGCAGAAACCAAACAGCCCCACAACTTGTTTAACCGTTTTTCGTAGAGTACAAACTGCTCCAAAAATAATTCTTCGTAGAATATAAGCTTGTTTTTGGTTAATGGGTCTCTAAACTGATACTGTACCAAAGTCTTGTCGATCCTTCTAAGGCTTGTGTATAGTTTTCAGCCTCCCATCCTCCCAAAGCAGCCCAGACCTAAGTGTTTTCAATCTGCGTAAGTGGCTCATGCCAAATTTGACCGGAGCAATAAATCAATTAATGCATTTAGGATTTGAATATGATTATAACAACTCGTTATTCTCAGTTTTCGTATTGTTCTACTCAATCAAAGTCTATTTCAGGTTTTGTTCATTGATTAAAGTTATTGGTTTCTGTGCAGCCGAGAAAGGTTTGGGGAGATGCATGCTAGGTTATGGTGGGAAGAGAACCGAGCAAGGATACATGAACAATACCTCTGAGAAAAAGGAAAAGTGTCAAGGAAAATGAAGATAACAGATTCACAGTAACGTTCCTCTTCTCCCTCAGTCCACTCCCAAGCTGAACAACAGCTTTTCCTCGCCGCTGTTTTGAGTACATATTCACACACTTTCTGCACAACCAAGTGTTCTGAGGATGAGCTTCATCATGGGTCCTTGTCAAATTTTAGGCTTTCGATCATTGTGTTTAATTTGTATTTGTTATTATTGTGTGTTTAACATGCATGGGATGCTTGGAGAGACTGTGAGATTCTAGATAGGGTTGTTGATCTACAGGTTTGTAGTTTCTAAGAAGTGGAAGAGATGTTTATATTCACTACAAACTGACTGTCACCTGTTTTCCTTTTGTAATTTATCATGATTTATTTATTTATCATTTTCAAATTTCACATTTTATCTGGGAGGAAAAAATTAAAGGAAGCTCTGTGCAGAAGTTTGAGTCGAAAGCAGCGGCTAATGCTCGTTACTCTGTGATTTTAACAAAACCACAGTTTATGTGATGGAAATTTGTTGTGAAATATGGCATGATCTGAATTTTACAGTCATGAAGTGTACAAGGTTTCAGAGAGAAAAAAGGCTGATGATCGTTGAAATTTAGCCCTGCAATGGGGCCTGATAGTGTAACATATTCATCACCTCACACTTGAAGCATTTAAGAAAATTGCAAGAGAATTCTCCTAAAAGAAGGAGCAAAATAATCCAATATTAGGAGGATGAGGTAAATGCTAGAAAAAATTACTATTGAGAACTCATCTGGATCCAGTATTTCTTAATTGTTTAAAAAGATAATTTCTATTGATTCATTCAACCATTGATGTCATATCCTCGTTAAATTTGTTTTTTTATAATGATTTTTCTCAATCTCTAGTTCCAGTGATTTTTCTTTATTAGATTTTTATGCATGTGTGAGCGTGTAGGGAAAATAAGATCTTGGCCTTGCAAGGGTTCTATGCCATGTTGACCATAAGTGGGCCATCTTCTGGATGATCCGCTTTGCACATCTTGATCTATACATGTTAAGTAGTGTGAGGACTAAAATTCAAGTGGTTTGAAGATCATTTACACATTCATCAAGTGTAAAGTCCATCAAAATAAGCTTTATTACAACAATATGCACATATTGCATGAGTAAATGGCATTCAAATCGCTTGATTTTTTAATCCTTACAGTACCTAACGTATATAGATTGAGATGTTTGGAGCGGATCTTTCAAAAGATGACTTACTTGTGGTTGACGTGGCACCCACTGTAGATAGCAATCGACAAGGACTGTAGATTACGTTTTCCCTGCACATATACCGGTAAAATTTGTGCATTATTGTATTATACATAGACACATGCATACATGCACATATCATGTATAAATTTTTATGTAAACAGGTACAAAGTCCACACATGCCCTAAAAGGGCAGGTTCGGATTCAAGTTCAGTTTTGGATGACTGCGGAGCTGGTACAGGTGCAGAAGTAACGACTGATTGGAACTGACGGACCATATGGCTTTTTCTCGTTACAACAGGCAGAAATCAAGTGGTCGAATTGTTTGCAATACTTGCATTGAATTTGCTGAGTTAGGAGCCACGAGGCTATTATCCTCGGTTCATTAGCCCATGAAAAGATGGCCCACGAAAAAGTGGCTCATGATAAGTAGGAGAATGATTTGATGCTGCAATAGCTGTCGGTGAGGATTCTGACTGAACTGGAGTAGATAATGATGATAGTATCCAGAGACATATCTTCTCATATGTGATCTCAGCCACTGCTTTGATGAGATTGGGTAGTGGATGACTATGAAGAATGCTGCTGCGAAGTTCCTCAAATTCAGGACGAAGTCGCATGGCAAAGTAGAACAAATTTCGGCGATCTCTCTGCTTCTGGAATACGAGAGCGAAGACAAACTGAAATCTAGAAAGGGAATATCCATTATTTGCAGTTCCTCCCGATATTCGAAAAGCAGAGAGTAGAAGTCCTGAATGGAGCGGTCCTCCTGCTTGGCTTCCTGGAGAGCTTGACACAGCTGATACTCCCGAAGCAGCACCGGTCTGTATGAACATACGACTTAGGGCTAATCACCACTCTATGGATGAGATAGAACATATGATAGACAGATGAATGGGAATCGAGACCGATCACATAATATATGCCATGATTTGTTCATCAGTGCAAACCCACTGATCCTGAGTAACTGTTGATGTGGTGTTAGATTGAAAGTCCGATGTAGAAGCATACGATGATGAGAGCCAATGCAGTGTAATTCTCAATGCTTTGGAGTTAAAAATATAGAATAGAAAAAATTGAATAACCCTTTCTTATCCATGAGAAAGCCTGATAAAAAAGGCTAAATAAGACCCAAAAAATGGCTAAACAGAGCCCAAAAAGATTAAAATAGATCCAAAAATGATAAAAATCAAAGCCCAAAGTCTAAACCTAAAAAAAGGTTAAACTGGAACCCAAGAGAGTTAAAATAGATCAAAAAAAGATAAAAATCAAAGTCCAAAAGCTAAACCTAAAAAAGGTTAAACTGAAATCCAATAGAGTTAAAATAGATGCAAAAAGGATAAAAATTAAAACCCAAAGGCTAAACCCAAAAAGGTTAAACTGGAACCAAATAGTGCTCTGATTTCGTGATAATTTAGAGGAGAAAAAGTTTCAATATATTTATAAAGCAATTACATCAATACACACACAAAAGAGAGAATAGATGAATAAGAAAATGAGTAACAAGATAATATAAGATAAGATAAGAGTATCTAACGATAAGGGTGCCTAACAATAAGATAAAAATATTTAAAGATAAGAATATCTAACATCTTAGTTCAACTTAGACGGGTTTTCAGAGAACCCGTCAAATTGAGTTGGAGGTGTTTGGGGGGGGGGGGGGGGGGGGGGGGGGTATTATTAAATCCACAACTTGCAGACGGTGTTTCAAATAGCCAGAAAACTCCCCAGTTCCTTTTGTGTTTGGATTCAAGCAGAAAAATCAGAAATAGGAAGCGAAAAGACCCCCTTTTTTCATTTTCTTTGCTTGTTTTGAACTGGAAAATCGGAAATAGGAAAATTCTTTTTTCTTTTCCATTTACACTACCATTTTCCCACTTGTAGGGTACTACAATTAATTTTGTGATCATGTAATCTCACTTGTATATTTAATATATAATTTTTAAATATAAAAATATCAAATTTATTGCTTATTTAATATTTAATTGACAAATTTATTACACATTTTAATTTATAACAACATATTTATTTAATAATATTTATATTATTTAAATAACCAAACAGTTAATTTTGTGGTCATTTTTTTCACTTACACTTTCGCATACCTCACACAAGTCAAACCCTACGTTTGCCCTTAACGTAGGGTTTGACTTAACTAGCTTGTAGGGTACTACATTAATTTGTGATCATGTAATCTCACTTGTATATTTAATATATAATTTTTAAATATAAAAATATCAAATTTATTGCTTATTTAATATTTAATTGACAAATTTATTACACATTTTAATTTATAACAACATATTTATTTAATATATTTATATTATTTAAATAACCAAACAGTTAATTTTGTGGTCATTTTTTTCACTTACACTTTTGCATACCTCACACAAGTCAAACCCTACGTTTCCCCTTAACGTAGGGTTTGACTTAACTAGCTTGTAGGGTACTACAATTAATTTTGTGATCATGTAATCTCACTTGTATATTTAATATATAATTTTTAAATATAAAAATATCAAATTTATTGCTTATTAATATTTAATTGACAAATTTATTACACATTTTAATTTATAACAAATATTTATTTAATAATATTTATATTATTTAAATAACCAAACAGTTAATTTGTGGTCATTTTTTTCACTTAACACTTTCGCATACCTCACACAAGTCAAAACCCTACGTTTCCCCTTAACGTAGGTTTGACTTAACTAGCTTGTAGGGTACTACAATTAATTTTGTGATCATGTAATCTCACTTGTATATTTAATATATAATTTTTAAATATAAAAAATATCAATTTATTGCTTATTTAAATTTAATTGACAAATTTATTACACATTTTAATTTATAACAAACAATTTATTTAATAATAATTTATATTATTAAAATAACCAAACAGTTAATTTTTGTGATCATTTTTTTCACTTACACTTTCGCATACCTCACACAAGTCAAACCCTACGTTTCCCTAACTAGCTTCTCCCTTGTCTCCCTTTGTTGTTTCCTCTTCCGTTCCGTTACGAAAGGGCACCGTCGTAATCTCCCCCTCTTCCCAAAATACCCCCAACAAAACCACAAAACCCCATAAGAGCTCTTAAAATTTTCCTCTCCTCTCTCTAAACCTCTCGCTTTCCCCAAAAAACCTCTCCGCCTCCTTCCCAACTCTCTCGCTCCCTTCTCTCCCTTTGATGCCCTTTCTCTCGCTTCACTTGGCCAGGGCTAGGGTCAGGGTTTCAGCGTCCTTTCTCTCGTCGAACCGTCAATCTTTCGATCTCGACAACGATGGTCGCGGGCTCGCGAACCGACGGCGGGAACCAAGCGACCTCGTTTAGGGTTCGGAAGATCATACAATCCATTAAGGAGATCGTTGGGAATCACTCGGACGCTGATATTTACGCTGTTCTGAAGGAATCTAACATGGATCCTAACGACACGGCTCAAAAATTGCTCAATCAGGGTTAGATTCTAGTGCTTGGCTCTTCTTTTAGGGTTTATTTCTGTTGAAATTGGCATTGTGTTACTATTTTGCTTTGAATTAGTAATTTTGTTGATATTGCTCGAGGTTTTGAGTAGGTTCGATTGTGTTCAGAATATCATGAGTGCTGGGTTTTACTAGTTATGAAATTTATATGCTCAAAGACGTGATTTTTATGGCATTCTTATCACTAATTCTTTATTTTAGTTGTCAGTGCTAATTTTGACTAGCTGGGTCTAATGACACTATTAAGACAGAAATGTGCTTCACATTGCGCTCCTTTGTTCTTCCATATTTATTGATTCTGTATTTCCTATTATTTGACCGCGAATTTGGACTATGTAATCTGAGTTTATGTTTTAAGCGAGTCCAATGGTACTTAAACAGTTACAAGGGCTAACTTTAACTGCTTGAAACTCGAGAATATCATAAGATTTAGATATGACCAAAGGTGCAATATTTGTGGCATTATTTTGGTCTTCTACAGAATATGCTGTCCTTTTAGTATTATTCTGTTGAACCATTTTTTCTCCTTTGCGAAGTAGTACAGGCTCTATAACAGTGAACCTGGCATCAATGCTTTATGAGTTGGTGCTAAATTCTTGGCCAAGGAAACTACGAGGGAGGATGTTTAGGTTGGGTATGATGACACTTTAACTGTATGACAATGTCTTAATTGTTGTTGAGTTTATTATTTTTTTTAGGTAGTTCTAAACCAGCTTAAAGGCCATTTGTTTTCTTTTTTATATTTTATGTTTATGGCATTGCTTAGTTGTGCTTAAGTTCTAATTTGCCAGTAGCATTCTTACATTTAGTGGTCCTCCATTCACAATTTAACATTTCAGTTGGATTTATTTACATTAGTTTAGGACGATCTTACCAATATGGTTGGAGTGAATTTGACGACATTTGCCATACATGCTAAACTATGAAGCATAAACACATATAGGGGAATGGTAATTTTGTAAAAGTAAGAATGGGCACATACACACATGTATAATATAATATGAATAAATACCAAGTGATATCTAATAGTATAACTTTGAGTAGACCAAAATCAATCAATTTCTTAAACAAATTCAAGAAAATTAACTTACTCTCTTTTAGTCATTGGTGGCTAAAAGTGAGTGGTCAGTTTTGTCATCAAATTCAAGACAATTTCATTCCTCATAGTCAATAGTGGCTTAACAATGGAAGGTCAGTCTCGTTGATAGTAGAGTTAATCTCGTGTTGAGTTTGCATCACATATGGAGCTTGCAAAAGGCATATAGATGAGGTATATATTTCAATTTATTTTTTAACTAATGGTTATAGGGTGAACATGATACAATCGAGACCAATTTAGATATCACGGGCCCAATCAAAGAAACAATGTTCACTCACATTTTAAACCCACAAAATTTTAAGTTTTAGCTTGGAACAACCGGGCGTGTCTGACACGGTGTTCGTGCCATGTCATGGAGTGTTGGTGCCCAACACCTGTCATACTGAGTCAGAGCCATAAAGTAGTTTCCAATGCATTGTAGATGTTAACTTAATTATTCCAAACCACATCCTTGCAGGCGTGAGTATTATGATTAGCTAAAAAAGAAAAAGGTCATGGTTTGTTAGAATATGCTTAGTTCTCTTACTTGCTTGGTGTTACTTTTGTATTTAATGGCTGTCTTCAGCTAACAAGGTGCCTTTGTTGAGATTTTGTCTTGGAACTGGACAATTTCTTTATTACCTAATTGGTAGTTTATATTAATATTTTTTGTTTTGTTTTGAGCAAGTATGATGACATTCAAACTGTTCTAAATGTTAAAACTAATTGTTAGGAAAATGAATACCATAACATTGCCAATTTTTAGTTTAATATTAGCAGAAATTTTATATCAAACTTTTTTGCACTTCTAATTTTTGTTACTTTGCATGGCAATTTAAGGGTCTGAACTAGTAATTTGATCCTATGCGTGCTATTTATTATTTTCTATCAATACAAAGAGAGAGAAATAGACTTGGCTACTTTCAGGAGGATTTGAAACCAATTCCTTGCCATTTAAATCTAATCATAGGCCATCTAAATATAAAACCCACTCAGTTCAAGTTGATCTAAAACCATTTAGGGCAAAAGAAAGAAAAACAAAAAAACAAGCAATTTTAGGTTTCTTGCATATTCATCTTTTAGGCAGGAAGACCGAAATTGAGTGTTGCAAGTTGTTTATATTTATGGTCGGGAATGTTTAAAACTCAAAAAAAATTGCATGCAAGAGTTTTGAAGTCTCTGTCATGATTAAAAGTTTAGATTAACAACTTATATGTACCAAACCATAGATCTAAGCGACATGCTTCTTTTGACCGTAATTTTTGCCTAGTCAATTCACATACAAGAAATTTCAATTTTGCTGGATTCTTGATATTAAGCACACTCAAAACTATTGTAGGTTAACTTGCATGGAATTAATTTTCTATTTCAGTTGCCTGTCAATCGGAAGAGTTTGTTTTCAAGTCCTTCCAAGTGTAACCAGCCTCACTCTCTGTGAGCGTGCTCGTGCACTTTAAATTATTTGGGAGTTGAACCATTCTAAACACTGCCTGTATAACTTAATCTACACCTACTGGTTGAGTCAAATAAAAGGGCCTGCTATCTCGATCATCTTTGCCTTTTCTATTGAAATGGGGTCAATTTTGGAATAGAAGACCTTGTGAAATGATTTGGTAAAATCGTATTACTGTCTCCAACCTTATTGGTCATGCAGTTTAAGCTCATGCAACCGAGGTGCAACTGGTCGGATCATCCACAGGCCAATCACCACCCATATCAGCATGACCACCAACATAAAGGCATATTGAGGGTATGCCTAACCCCTCAAAGTGGGCAATGAACTTGATGAGTGAAATACAACTGTTTTGTTTTTAGGATGTGGATTAATGCTCTCATGTTTAACTTCTTAGTTGGCCAATGAAGGTATAACTTTTAAGTAAGCCTATTAAGGTCCGTCTTATAACTTAGGGTTTATTTTTTATTTTTATAGTTATTTGATTCGTTTTTTCAGTGTACAAGGAATAGAGGAGGATTTTGGAATAGGGTTTATTTTTTGTTGTTGTAGTTGTTTAATTCATATTTTCAGCATACTGCACCAATCAGGATATCTGCCTCCATTTTTTTTCAATTAGTGCATGCCTCACAATTGGCCTACAAACTCCAGGTTAAACTTTTTATTGGGTTTCTGAGCTGGTTAACATTATACTGTGACGTCAAACTTATGGATCCCTTGTTTGCTTATTGCTGCTATTGTGTAGATAAAGTTCACGGCAAACATTAACAAATTATGTCTAAATTCATACTAGTTAGACTTTCAATAGGCAATATAGCTATAGCGTTCCCTTTGAAATGAAGTAGCTTGCCATGACACGCCATGGCACCCAATCTGCCTTCCATCATGATTCTCTTGTGCTATCTACCTGCCATATGCTTTCTGAAACCCTGACAAATAGCTGTGCCTTGACGCCTTTGATAAATTTCCATCCAATTTATTGCACTTGGATTATCTTATATACGTCACATGTTCTATATGAGGTCACTTGCTTTATACGGTCTTTTTGTATTTTCTAGATCCATTTCATGAGGTTAGAAGGAAAAGAGACAAGAAAAAAGAGGTATGTTTCATGACTTTCTTGCTCTATTTCTAGAATAATTTTGTGCGAGTAGGGAAGTTTGTTTGGCATTCCATTATGGTTCTTTACTTAGCTCAGTTCTAATTATCTTCTGCACATTTTTTTATTATTTGTTTAGATTTTTTTTACTGTACCGATGCTAGGTTTACTTTCTGCTTACATGTTCTCACATGTCTAGCTGGACAATAATATTTTTGGTCTCTTTTAATTCACTTTGGCTTTAATGCTTGCTCTGTTATTCTTGTTGTGAGGCAGATCTACACGTATATTTCCATATTGAATTTATTAGGATTGTTAAATACGGGATCTTCGACAACTTGCTAAGTAATGTCAACAAGGCTCCCACTCAGAAGAGTATAAATAAGCATACTTTTATTAGCCAGTAAGCTTCGTAATCGCTATATTGTGTCTGGAGAATGGCTTGGAACTGCTGATAATTTTGTGAAAATTTTCTTAAGCTGAATTGTAAGAGGCACCAACAAAATGATGTTTTTGAACCATAGCTAAATAATTCTAAGTTAAACCACTGCTGCAGCAATATTCGCTATATTGTATCTTACTGCTTGAGAATGGCTTAGCACTGCTGATAATTTTGTTAAAATTTTCTTAAGCTGAATTGTAAGAGGCACCAACAAAATTATGTTTTTGAACCTTTGCTAAATAATTCCTAAGTTTGGCCACTGCTGCAATAAAAACTTAAACAGATTCAGTACTCTTCCGGTACAATTACATTCATTGCTGCTAACATATGAAATAATGGATGGTGACATTTGTAAGGTTATATTCATGTCTATCTCTACATGTGACAACAAATATTTTTTTTTTTAAAAACTTACTTTGCATATCATACTTTATATTAAAACTCTCTCACTGAATATTATTATTATATGGGTCCAACTCTTTAATAGCTTTCAATTTTTTCATGCCACATTTATTATACCATGCAAGTTAAAAGTTATTTAATTAAATATTTGACCACTCAATTAATGAACTATATAATTTTATTTTGAGAATATATTATAAATAGTTAACATCTTAATTTCATCTAAATAGTTTTTTCATCTAAATTTCTTCTCGTTAGGATATGGATTGTTTTTCGTAACATGTGCATCACATGTGTCAATAATTTAGTTTGCCTGTTGATCCGTAAATTTATCTCAATTTTGACTCTAGCTGCATGCTTACAATGATACTACTATTTCTTGATCTTTCTTATCAGAGTCTTCTGCAATTGGAAACAGTAGTTTTTTTGTCAATGAAATAAAGAACCTTAGTTAATCCTCTTTTTCAATCGCTACATAGATGAAGCATGCCACTCTGCTGTTAAGTCCCTGCGCCAAGGATCTGATCTATCTATTCCTTTGTAGAACCACAATAAATGCTAATGCAGAGACCAGGCTTGTTGCCAAAATGTAGAAGAAATTTTAACCTGTCTGGGGTGGATTTGAAATTTGGCTTTCTCCTCTTTGAGAATAACCACGATAAGGGAAAAAAGGAAAGGGGAAAAAAGTATGAGAAAGAAGAGTGATTTGTTTCATCCTTTTCCTTTTCCTTTTTTTTGCATTTTGTGAGGTTTCTTCCTTTTTTTATCCTTTGTATTTTACTGCCTCACTTTTTTCTTCATGGCAGTTTTCCCTGGTCAATGAACATTAAGCTTGAGATCATATTAGGATTTTCTTTTTGATTGCTTTCAACAGCCTTTTTGTGAACAATGGCTTCCTGATCCTGCTCTGTTATTTCTCTTATATTCTTGGTACTCTGCACAGGTAGAATCTTTCTCATCTTGTCATATACCAAACCATGAACCTTTGACCTCCATAATTTTCCATCTGTGTAGAACCAGACGCTATATGTATATATATGTACACACATATAGGGTAAAGTTCTCCTAGTGTGTCTCCTTAGATAATCCAAGGAGTCGGCCTAAAATCTTACCCTAGACCATCTCTCTAGGGATGATTTGTTCCATCCATCTTCATCAACATGTCATTAGATGATTATGTAGAATAATTTATGTACTTCACAAACTTTTTAACCATTCATTAAATGATTACAAAAATGAACGGCTTTCCAATAATTAGAACAAATGACATCATTTGAGCAATGGTAAAACAATGTCCAAATCACATGTAATTTTCTACACAATCACCTTGTGGCATGTAATGAAGACGGATGGAGCGGATCATCCCTAGGGATGGTCCACAGTAAGATTTTAGGCCGACTCATTAGATAGTTATTTAAAGAGACACGCTAGGAGCACTTTACCCATACACTCCACCATTTATATGTTTATATGTTTATGTATATGCCTATATGCGCGCGCGTTTATTTATATATTTAGGGACATTTGTGTCAGGGAATGGGTGTTAGACATCATATTGCATTGGGAATTTATAGCTTGCATCAGGGATTTATATGGCATTGCTTCTGACACTCACAGGATGCTGAGTTTTACTGTTAGCAATCCTTTTCTGTTAGTTGCGAAATACTTGTTCGACATATCTAGGCAATGACTTCATTATAACACACTTGGAAATTTTTGTGGTTGAAAAGAATTTGATAAATATTTCCTTGAAACACACTTGGAGTATTGATTACCATTTTATAGAAGAGAACTTCTAAAGCATAAATCATACAGAAGAAAATTTTGACAAAAAGGTTTAATAATATTGATAAATGTAGGATGATTTTCACAAACAATTATTGAATGAAGACACACTAGAGATGCAACCCTGTCAGGTTGGTTCGGGTTTTGGATATTTTTCTATACTTGACCCAAGATCAGTATGCTGTCCAAACACAACCAACCTGGCTGGGTTATATATATTTCCAAAAGCCAACTCTACTCGGTTAGATAGGGTAAGTCGGGTCCAGGTTCAGGCGGGTTAGTTGGTTCCGGGCTGATCCGCTTTGGACCACCATATTGAGGTTGTCCTGTATGCATCTTTTATTTTCTGATATATATCACACCGCTCATGAATTAGTATCTATAAAAATTGTATCACAACTGGCAATTTCCTAAGTGGAGATGTGAAGATAGTCGTTTAAGTAAATATTTGACTCTTACAGAGATGCATTATGACCTCAGCCTACAGGATACAGGGCTTTGTCTGACACTAGGAGACATGTGGAGCACAATGTACAACCAACAAAATCTCAAACATGGGATCAAAATGTCAGGAGAGGAGGTTATGTCCGAAATTCAGTTCGTGGTAACAAAATTTCTGTCTGCTACAATTTCTTGGCACCTCAATTAATTTTTCCTCAGTTGTGAAGTCTGACTTGTGTTATTTTCTTACTGAAGGTTGATAGTACCACCACAGTCATTGCTGACCTTTAATGCCAGAACTTATCTTAATCTAATGCTGGTCTCAGAAAAATCCTGATCTTTTTATATAAGCATGAGAAAATATCAATTAGGGAGGCAACATATTGTTTGAATTGTTGATACTTTCTCCTTTGTTTTTTAGCTCTATGGACTTGTCTAGTAGGTCAACTATACTACAAAAGTGGTACAGATTTTAGTTGGAATTTTGAAAGAACATCAAGCTTTCTTATTTGGCACGATTGCTCTAATGTAAATTCCACACATTTGTTCTATGTTGATTAGGGAGGCAACTTATTGTTTGAATTGTTGATACTTTCTCCTTTGTTTTTAGCTCTATGGACTTGTCTAGAAGGTCAACTATACTACAAAAGCCGTATAGATTTTAGTTGGAATTTTGAAAGAACATCAAACTTTCTTATTTGGCATGATTGAACTAATGTAAATTCCACATACTTGTTCTATGTTGATTCTTGTGTTTTTTTCTTTATTATTTGGATCTCCGTCTGCTGAGTTTAACATCTCAATGAAGCTTGCTTGCTGAGTTCTTTGCTGAAAACAATTATCATTTGCTTCTTCTCGATACATATTTGGCGTGCAAAATCTAGTGATATACATCTATTTGTCTCTGTTTTGGAACATCTTTTTGTCTGATCTTTTTGTTTGTATCATTCCTTTATGCTATTCCTCAATTCCTGTATTAATCTTATCATCACCCTTTTCCGTAACTCAATAGTTTAAATTTTGGAGGGATACTCTGTGATTGCATGTGCTTAGACTGCATGCACAATCATTAAGGTAGACTTTCCATAAAAGAATGATTTCGTTTCGTTTCTCTCTCATCCACAGGTGCTTTCTCAATATGTAACTTCTACCCATGGCTAACCCTATTTTGATGGGAGTTGCTTGATGTCATGATGGTGCTTTATATTTGGCTTTGTATTTTTCACAAGTTGATTGAATCAAATTAATTAGTCTCCAGCTACTGTTAGATGAAGTTTCCTGTCAATTTCAAAATTTATACCAGATATTGATTTAGTGATATCTGTGTTAGTTTCTATATATGCATTTGGTTTGGATCCTACCTATTGTTTATTTTATGGAATGAGATGAAGCTTCCTGCCAAAATTGAAAAAAAGTGAGACTCCAGAAGTTTTTGTGCTTCATACCTTCTTTGCACTTATTTAACTTGGTGAGTTTGTAATGTTGTTATCATGGTCTGTTATGTGCATCCATGGTTACTAGAAAACTCAATGGTTTGTTGTTGAGGACCGTTTAATCATTTACTGTGGAATATTATTTTTTGTGCTGTTCTAGTATTGTATGCTTGTATAACTTGTATTGATATGAGAACGTCTATCCTACTTGCAGCATTTTTTTAGAGCTGATATTTTGGATTTATATCCATCGCTGAACTATAGTTTATGATTGCATCTTATGATAGATCTTGACTAGATGCAGGAGTTAGTCAAGAATTTCGAATCGTGAGGGATAACAGGGTGAATCAAAATGCCAATGGCGATGTTAAGCCAGAGCCAGTTCAGCACTCGGCTTCTGGGAAGGAACAAATTAAATCTGATTTCCCAGAGAAGAGGTGTGGAATATCTTTTCTGTGCAGTTTATTAGGTTTCCGGAAAAAATAATAAACTTATCTCACCTTGAATGTATCTTTGCATCTTACCATTGCTTAAAGTAGCACATGCTATTCTTGTTGTGTCCATTTCCTTGCCCTTCACATATCCACATGCAGTGGCTTAAACAATATTAGTATCTTTTTCATTTTTCAAGTATATAATATTTTCTTTTAAACGCTGGTGTAGGAACAGAAAAGCAGTCTTTTCCTTAACCTGTAACTTATCCTGTGAAGATAACTTACGGATATAACTCATGTTTCTTTTTCTTTCTCAATAGGCATTTATAAAAGTTTGGTCTAAAAGAATTCGTATCTATAGTCGTGAAGTCATGTCAATTGTACTTTTACAATGACTGCCCAGTCATAGTGCCAAACATTTCTAACTTTTGTGCTCCTATCATCATGGATTATTTTGCCAGTACTAATATTATATTCTTTACCTGTAGTGCTGCTGGAACTCTTGATCAAAAGCACTCAGCTTTCAGCAGTTCAGAGGATTCAGTGCTACCACAGTCTGTAAATAAACCCTATGATTCTGCACCTGATGGCCGTGGTCACAAGGAAGAGGTGGGCCAGGGCGGCACTTATGGACCATCAATATCTGAAAAGGCCTCAGCAACCGCCATTGTCACAAGCTCACAGGCACAGAGAGCGGTTAAAGACAATTCCAAAGCGCATTCTACTTCAACATCTACAAACTCCGTTATTGGGGTATACTCCTCATCTTCAGACCCAGTTCATGTTCCATCTCCTGCTTCCAGATCAGCTGGAACTGTTGGCGCTATTCGTCGCGAAGTTGGAGTAGTTGGTGTTAGGAAGCAACCTTCAAATCATCCCGCTTCTAATTCATCTGTTCCAAATAGTTCATTCTCAGTTCCGTTATTGGGTAAGGATGTGTCCTTATCGTCACGGTCATTTGGACAAACTGTTGCCACATCTAAAAGCAGTCAGCTTAACCAATCAGCTGCATCAGAGCCTACAGTGCCTAGCATGGCTGCTAGTAGATCATCTTCAGCCAGCCAATATAATGCCAAAGCACACCAGCAACCCGTGGGGCATCAGAAAGGTAACATCATCACCGATTTCCTCTGTGCATGTGTTTCTCTTGTTTTTGAAAATGAAGATTGTCAATTTGTGCAATACTATATTTATCATGCAGTGTACATAGTGGCGGTCTGTTTTAAAAAAAAATCTTGCTGGATCCATTCATTTTCTAATTTGGTTATATGTTTTCACACCTCGCATTATCACGCTAATGCGTCAAGTCTGATAAATTTTTAGCTAATTCTGGTATTATCTTGAAGGATGTTTCCTTTTGTGTCCATAATATATCAGACAGTGTTTGAAAAGGTTTGAGGCAAGTGTTTGACCTTTTAGGAGGCGAGGTGCAAGACTTTGGGCGTGAGGCATGAGCCTCGTGAATTTTTTATATTTTTATTTCAAAATTTTTAAATATTATAAAAATATATGGAATTATAGTACTCTATAAATGGACAAAACTAGGACAAGACATTAATCACGAATGAAACTAGGCTTAGAATAGAAATAAGGAATACAATAAACTAAATTGTATGCCATTTGTTCCATTTATAGCCACTTGGTCTTACTCAAAACCACATGGCTAAGAGTGCATATAAAAACAAAAAAATAGAGAACACAGATTAGAAAAGAGATGAAAGAAAGCAACCACTGCAAACAGATGCAATTCTTTGTTTGCAAGAGGAGAATTCAACTGGAAATAAAAGTGACGCAAAGAAACCAGAAATCAATTTTAAATTCAAAATCACGTGGAATGGAAGTCAAATAAAGCATAAAAGTTGAGGTTGCAATATTCATCAGAAAAAAAAGGAGGATGCTAACCTGTGTGAACGAAAGAAATATAGTTGCTTGGAACACCAACCACTGTAGATGCGAAAGTGGTGGATGATGATAGCGTGTCCAAAAGGTAGATGAAAAGGTAAGAAGCGCGGGATTGGATTGCTTCATTTCCTTTTATTTTTTTAGTTTTTTTCCCTCTTTGCACCTTTTCCCCTTAAAGTGTGTGTGACGAGGGACGGAAGGGGAAAACTATAGTTTATTGTGTGATTAGGGATAAACTAATATAGAGATTTAGGAAATTAGGGAGAAAATAAAATTCAGGCATCACACCTAGTAGAATCAATCACCCACTCTGCACGTCTCACACAAAGATTTAGATTTAGAGCTTCGCACCCAAGGGAATTGTTTCCCGCACTTTATGCTTTGCACACAAAGATTTCATAAAACCAAAATTAGGGTTTCAAAATTATCAATAGTTCGATTATTCCAAAACAAAATTATACAAGTATATTTATAATGCAAGGCCACATGCACTACTCGTGTCTTTTTCCTAATCATAAAAGAATTCCTAATCATAAAAGCACTCAAAGGAAATAATAAAAAGGAAACCCAATAAAAGAAAAAAAGACTACTTTTAATCCTAATTAAATATAACTACTGCTCCTAATCAATCCAATCGTAGGCTTTCTTTCTTCTGCGCGGATAGGTTTTCCAATAGCTTATTGGATCTTCATTGTCTCCATCAGTGTGCCTCATCAGAAAAACGCTTCAGGAGGCATGAAGCGCACACCTCAAGGAACGGCGCATACGCCTCTCAAGACAAGTTGCTTTTCTCTTGTGCCACGAGGTGATTAGGCTCAAAACCGCCTTGAGGGTGCCTCAAATACGCCTTTTTAAACACTTACATACGATGGAGATGAGCCTAACTTTTTTGTGTCATAAAAATGCTTTGAAGTGGGCCTGAATGATGTTTTTTTTAAACACTGATATATGATGGGGATAAGCCTTGTTATTTTGAGCGTCATATATCATTTGAAGTAATTTCCTTGCCTTTTAAAGCTTTTGTTAATTCTTCAGTTCTGTTATGACTAATCATGCAAATATATGAACGATTGCTATCCATAATACAATAGATTGCCTGCTGGTATTTGTAACATTTGGATGCAGATGTTCTAGAACTATTGTTCAGATATACATGCATATTGTATCAAGGTAATTAGGTGCATGGAAATTTATGGAGGCAGATTTATCTGGCTTGTTTGAACCCTGCTTAGAAATGAAATTATATCATCTTCCCATTTCCTCTTTACCTTTGTCAGTTTTGCTAACTTTTGGAATGTTTCTCTTAGTTACATCAACTTTAAACTGTGTGACCTTCTAATCGGCCTTCTAGGTTATATGATGTTGCTTTTAGTTGCATCAACTTTAAACTGCATGACCTTCTAATTGACCTCACTAGGTTATATGCCATCCTCTGTGGTCAATGGTCTCATTGACTAGGAAATTTTTGCCACTTCCCTTCATGTCCGCCAATCAATCACAGAATTTGGTCATTCATTCTCAGTTTCAGTGCTAGTGGTGCTCTTGGTTATGATATATAGTAACAAGTCCGATGATGAAATAGTGGTCATGACGATGATGCGGCCTCATACAATTTTCTTTGAGATTGTTGATGCATCTCTGCAACCTATTCATTAGACTATAATTTATATTCTTTTAAATAAAAGTCACCGATTGGGCCACTTATATGGTCGCATTTAATTAGTGAGCCAAAGTTTTACAGAATAAACTGGTAATAGTTGTTAACATCAAAGTTCTGAAAAAGGTAGGCTCAGTTGGCTGCATAGAAACCTGCCTAGTGAGGCAGCCACCTTTGCACCATACCTAGGGCAAATGCTGGTTACCTATGCAGTGATCGCTTGTCCATTGAGAGCGGGGAAAAAAAGAAGAGGGAGTGGAAAGAAAAAATATACCTTTACTTCCCAAGCTATGCCTCTTGCCCTTTTGCCTTTCATCTCTGATCTCCGCATCTTATCTCTTCTTGCGTTTTGATCACTGTTTTGCCCTTCATTATTGAGAGGATTAAAATTAGGAATGGTTAAGGCATTGCGTTAAAGCATAATCAAATTAACACCCCAACCAGACCAGACCTGAAGTGTATTGACCTCGGGTAGGGTTAAGTTCATTTGGGTTACATTTAATCCACTTTGTAACGTTAACAATCACCCTTTCCTCCCTCTATCCATTACACTCTTCCTTTTCTTTTTTTCCATCTTATTCTGTTTTCACCTTCCCTTGATATGCACCGGCTTGCATTCTGTGTACTTGCTTATTACTGGCAGACACTTTGTTATACCTTGGTTAAAATCGAAGAGCAAGAAACATTAATGCTTAAGCTTGGCTTCAAGTTGATGGCACAGTGTTTGTGGCAATTAATTGGGCTTACCTCACGTATTATTATCATTGTTTGCGTTGGAAGTACGAGGGAGGTTGTTGTACCATTATACTTGTACTGACTTGCTTGTCTTTGCTTTTAATATTATTATTATAGCGATGGATGGAAAGCCTAGGAAGATTTTTAGATAATAAGGCCCCCCTTAGGGTTTACCTTCAAGGAAAAACACTGGATGCTCAGATGATGTCATTTTGCTAAAATTTTAGCCCTGGAGTTAAACTCACTTCTATGTCATTTATGTTATTTTTTGCCAAATGAGGTAATAGACTGCGATGTTATCAGTGAATAAAAAATTGTAAAACTACCACTTAATTACTCCATCTTCCCTCAAAATGGAAATATATTCTTGTTATAGCTGTCATTATAATCTGACGTTCCCCTCGAATTGAGGCATTGACTGCTACATCATCAGTGAATAGAAAAATGTTGTAAAACAACCACCTTTCTATTCCTTTTTCTCTATTAGATCCCCCCCCCCACCCCACCCACACACCCACACACACACACACACACACACACACACACACACCAGAAAAAGAAAAAAAAGAAGAAGAATGAACTATTTCTTGTTCTAGCAGACATTATGGTCTGACATTCCTGGTCACTGCACACGGCTGATAGCTCTGCTTTTAAGGGTCATCCATGAGATGGAAGATGTCTTCGATTATATCTAATTCCTGACAGTTGACAATATATGGATAAAAGTACCAAATTCTAGGTAGAAGTTGCCTTGTTTTAGAAATTCAAGACACTCATGTTTTGCTTCTCCTTAATGATTAGCATCAAACATTGTTTCTTTTGTTATTAGATATGCTAGGATATTGAACTGAATAGATGGTACGTCTTACTTTTCTGTTCTGCAAAATCTGAATATTTTGTTATGCAGCAATGCAGTCCACCATGGAGTGGAAGCCGAAATCAAGCCAGAAGCCTGCAATTATCAGCCCTAGTACGAGTGGAACAGCTTCAACACCTAACTCATCTCAGACTGACAATTCTAGTAGCTCAAACGCAGTTGATGTCACTAACTTGACCGAGAAGCTTTCAAATGTTAATATTTTTGAAGAGCGGCATGTAATTATACCTCAGCACCTTCGAGTGCCAGAGTCTGAGCGGACACAGTTGACATTTGGCAGTTTTGGAGCTGGGTTTGACTCTACTAAGACGTCTTCATCTGTTTCTCAAGCATTTGAAAGTGCGGAAGAGTCGAGTGATGGGCCTTCGATTAGGTTGTTTCCTTTTAGCCATAAACCATAATTTTATATGCATAGAGAATACATGGCATGTTTCAATTACCCATCATTGAATAGATCCACATTGTTCACATTCTACACATTTTATAGACACATTTTAAAGGTTTAGAGATATTTTATTAGTGCATTCTATTGTTATATAAATTTTTAAATGGTATTTATTTTGACTTTGATGCACAAGTTTGAGGTTTCCAATACTCTTAATTTTCAATTTACAAGCATTTTAAGGTGGTCATCGTGATTTGACAAACAGTGTGGATCATTCCTTTGGAGGGGCTTGCGTGTCAATATATGTGCAACAAGTTTTATACTATTTTCATAGTATACCTAATTTACATTTGAGTTTGTCTTAAGATGAGCATCATCAGTTATTTAAAGTTCATTTATTGTTTTGTTATATAACCTTGTATATGTTATCTGGGTTTAATTTCATTTTCCTATATCTTGTTCTCTCTAGGGCTGACTAACATTGGAGTGGTTGCAACTCCCTTTTGTGTTTTATTTGTTGAAATAGCCATGAGTATATGGTGAGTGCTAACACAACTTGGTTTCTGACAGTATATCAGTATCAGTTCCAGTGGGATCAAGCGGGAATACCTCTGGTGATGACCAGGGAGATCCAAGTGACGGCCAAGCTACAACTCGGTCCGACTCTCCTGCATCAGCATCAGAATCTGAGCAGGCACCACCTGGAAATATCGAGCCATTGAACCATCAACATATTGAAAGTTATGCGGATATTGGATTGGTTCAAAGTCATAGCCCGGCCTATACTTCATCACATACACATCAGCTGCAAGCTCCTACAAGCCTTCCAAGCTTTCGGTCAGTTCGACCTTACTATGCAATGAGACTATATCTTTATCTTTTTCACAGTTTTTAGCTAACTGTTGAATACAGCTTGTATTTTCATTTTTCTAAGAGTAGCATTCTATTTTAAACAGGAGTATGACTCCCAAAAAAGTTATGATGATCTTCCATTTCTGAGGACAGTGATGGAAGATAATGTTCGTGCTCAAGGATTAGCTTCATCCTCTGAGGTACTTTGCTTGTTTTGAGGATTTCTAATAACATTTTTTGGTTACTTCTGAAACTGTTTTATCAGAACACATTTCAAAGCTAATCAAGACCTTCTACTGGTACATCCTTGAGATATTTGAGATAGTGGCAATGTGGCATATTGTTAGCTTGTCCTTAGGACGAACGGCATACTTCATGGAAGAATTGACTGGAAATACCATTCATATGGTTCTATTTTTATTGTTTTCCCCCGATAGGTGTAAATGCACAGAAAGGTTTGAACACACATGCACAGGATGCTTAGCTCATATTAAGCTCGATGAGAGCATCTTTTCATGTTTCAGTGATACACGAAGCCTCCACAATCACGAATTTCATCTCTTTGTTAGTATAATTAAAGTAATACAGTTTGCAATTCCAACTATTTCACCATCACATTTCTTTGAATACCTGTCTCCCTCGACTACAGTCACATCGAGTCACATTTGGAGCAGATTTAAGCATTGCCTATCTGTATTGGTTTTCTTTTAGGGGATGTAGAACTTAACATCCATACTTGTTGATTTAGGAGTCGATAATGTCGAATATGGATATTAGTCAGATACTAGTTGGACATTAATGAGGTCTAAAAAAAATCTCATCGAAAAGATAAATAAATGTTTTTTTTCCTATACTAGAAATGGAGAATTCATTCTCGTATAATCTCATAGCATATAATCAAACAATAAGTTTCTATTGCAATATGGAGTGAAAAAGACAATATACAGGGTATGTATAGAGGGCCCCTCCTTTGGCTTGATCTATGGCCTGAAACTGTGGGACAAAATGATCCACCAATCTCAATGATTCTTAGTTAATCCTATGGATCCGGCAATAAACAACAAAAGGATTAAGTTGTTTAGTCTTCAATTTTTTTCTTATATTTAGATCTTGTATATATAAATCTGTACTTATGAAAGATCTATGCAAATACATAGTATAGGATGTTCATTCTTTATTCGGCTCAATCCTTTTTTTAGGAAAGGATTGGGCCTCAAAAAACTTGCAGAGAAAATGAGTTAGACCCTTAATTTAAGTATTTTCTTATGTGAAAATGTTAGGAGTATATGAAATCACATTAGCTCGACTTATTTTTAATCAAGATACCACATCATGCATTTATATTGTTTGCCAGTACCAAATTCTTATACATAGTTTAAATGGACAGATACTTGGATATGTATTTGTCAGAAAGAAATACGGACTCTGATGCTAAGGAAATGATTCATATTGGATTGCACCTGTAGTCACGACTCACCATCATATCCATACTCAAAGTTTTACACTTGTTCTATTTGTTTACTTATACGCTGTTAACCGTAACTTTTCTTGCAATCATTGTCATAATGTGATAATTGAACACATGTTTTTTGTCGTAGGCTGTAAGCTCACATGCAACGAACAGCAGTCCCCGATCCACTGTCGCCTTGGCACAGCAGCAACAACCGCTACAACAGCAGCCTCTATCTAATATGTACCCCCAAGTTCACATTTCACACTTTCCAAACTTTATGCCGTATCGGCATATATTTTCACCCGTTTATGTGCCACCAATGGCCATGCCAAACTATTCTAGCAATCCAGCATACCCTCATCCCTCGAATGGAAGCAGTTTTCTCCTTATGCCTGGAGGCAGCTCACATATAACTGCCGGTGGCATGAAGTACGCAGCCTCACAGTATAAACCAGTCCCTACAGGGAGTCCCACTACTTATGGAAACTATACCAATCCAAGTGGGTTTACCATCAGCCCCCTGGCAGTGTTGGAGGTGCAACTGGCCTTGAGGATGCAACTGGGATCAAATACAAAGACAACAATCTCTATGTGCCAAATCCTCAGGTGCTGTTTATAGTTGCTGCTTTAATTTATTTGGGTTTGTTGCTGCATTACATTTATTGTGATTAAGTTGCATCTAGGCCATTCTCTCTCTCTCTCTCTCTCTCTCTCTCTATATATATATATATATATATATATATATATATATATATATATATATATAGTGAGTTGATCCCCTAAGAACGGTTCTCACGAATTCATGTGAGAACTTTCACGTGGGCCGTCGGATCTGATAGAGATCTAGTTTTATTTGATTTGATCTATCAGATCCGACGACGTGAAAGTTCTCACAAAAATTCGTGAGAACTGTTCTTAGAGGATCAGCTCCCTATATATATATATATATATATATATATATATATATATATATATATATATATATATATATATATAGACTTGTGTCCTTCCAAAAGGATTTGAGGCCGAATGCTTCCCACTCAAATGCCAACATCTGACATTTGAATACAAGATCCACTCCATTGAAGTTGATCTATATTATTTCAAGTATCTATAAACCAAAAATCAAGTGTTTTGATTATTTTTTTGCCCATGCATCAGTAGGAGAAAACAGACGACCCAAATAGCGAGTTGGTTAGTTTAACGGTGTGGAACATTTGAAACCCAAAAAAATTGGTTTGTAGGGGTTTTTAAATGTTTAGATCATAATCAAATGTCCGGATCGAGAATTTTTTATGTTTAAAGACATAGATCTAACGAACTCACTACTTTCGGCCGTCCATTTTGAGCCGCTTGATAGATGGACAAAAAATATACAAAACACTTGATTTTTAGTTTATAGATACTTGAAATAATATAGATCAACTTCAACAGAGTGGATCTTGTACTCAAATGTCAGAGGGCTGTATTTGAGTTGGAAGGATTCGTAATTCTTTTGAAAGTACACAAGTCTAGACTTGTGTCCTTTCAAAAGGATTTGAGCGACTTTTGTGCTTTTAAAAGAATTTGAGTCTGAATCCTTCTCACTCAAATACCAACATCCGGCATTCGAATACAAGATTCACTTCGTTAAGTTGATCTATATTATTTCAAGTATCTATAAACCGAAAATCAAGTGTTTTGAGTATTTTTTACCCATGCATCAAGTAGGGGAAAAACGGATGGCCTAAATAATGAGTTGGTTAGTTTAACTGTATAGAATATTTGAAATCTAACAAAAATTGGTTTGTAGGAGTTTTTAAATGTTTAGATCATAATCAAATGGCCGGATCAAGTATTTGTATGTCTAAAGACATAGATGTAATCAACTTACTACTTTTAGCTGTCCATTTTGCATTGCTTGATGGATGGTCAAAAAGTATTCAAAATACTTGATTTTTGGTTTATAGATACTTGAAATAATATAGATCAACTTCAACAGAGTGCATCTTGTATTCAAATGTCGGATAGTTGTATTTGAGTTGGAAAGATTCGGGCTCAAATCCTTTTGGAAAGTCTATCTCACAAATCCTTTTGGAAGGACATAAGTCTATATACACACACACACATACATACATACGCACTTACACACACACACACACACACACACACAGATCTTTCTATGGCGGCTAAAGCTTTGTCTGGTTCCTGGAAAAGCTACCCTATGTAATGTCTAAATCTTCCAGATTTTGTTAGGAATGGATGAAGCTGAAGCCATTATGTTCTTGCTAATGAATAGAAGTCGGTTGCTGATATATCATCATCCGTAATAAGAGAGAGTTTTTTTGCATTATTGATTTGTGATCTGTATTTCACACCCTCTTGAATATATCAATCAATAAAATAAAGAGAAATAAATGGTTGAAACTTCACATTCAAGCCACACCTATTCTAAACCAAACTAAACTCAGGTCAGGTTTTGATAGGGACTGGAACAAGTTGTGCAACACCATACCATCATTTACCCTTTTTTTTTCTTTCCAGGTATTGCTGTTAACTACACTTATTTTTCTTCCTCTCTCTTCTCCCCCTCCCCCCCTCCCCCCTCTTTTCTTTTTCTTCCACTATGAGAAAAGCATGTTGCCTTTCATCATGTTGGCATCTAGGAATCAGGAATAAATTTTGAGGTGGGCTGCAATTTTTTACAACATATACTTATGAATTATATGAGTTTGCTAAAAGAATAAAACAGTATTCTCCACTAAATCAAGAGTTGAACTAGGAATAAATTTGTTAAAAGAAAATCAAAATAGAAGAGATTCTAACACAATATATGAGAGAACAAAAATAGAAATGAGTTTAACACAATATGTGAAAAAATGGGCCGGGCTACAGCCCGGCCCAGCCCACCATTGGGTCCGCCCATGTTGGCATCAACGAGCCTCCACACACACTGCTAGTAGCCTCCGTATGTTGTGAGCTTGAGTTGCTCCATAATAAGCCTGTAATAGTATTGCCTACATTTTTTGACACTTTTGTTGGGGAGTTCCGAATTTACAACCTCTCACACAGGAAGAAAGTGTAGCCTGAGCTAAAGTAAGCTTACTGGGTAGTACTGTGATTACTGCAGCTTATTATGGATACTATTAGCGTCAAATCATTGTTCGTTTGTTTGAACTCCCAAATTTCCTTCTGTTCACATTTTAGTTTGTAATGTATGCGTCAGACATTGACAGGTGTTTGAGGTTCACCATAGACTGTCTGAACTTGGCCCTGGAGTAACCAACCAGAATATTAATAAGTATTAAATAATATTAATAAGTAATATGTAAGATTAAATAATTTTAAATAATATTAAATATATACTTATACATTATCAATATACTTATATTAATATTTGGATAATAGGGGTATGATTTTCACCACACTGATTAAAAGGCTTTAGATGGTTAGTTAGCCAGGTGTAATATAATACTTATACATTATCTCTTTCCTTTTTTTATTTTCTCCTCTTATTTTATGATACACCATCCACCATCACAGTCAAGGTCCTTTCTTGAGAACCCAAGTTTATTCTGTTTGCACTCTTGATTATGATTTTATTCTGTTTGCACTCTTGATTATGATTAGTTGAAAATTGAAATATGATGGTTTGTAGTGGTTTTTTCTTATATGACATAGGATACTGGCACTCTTTATTACTTTTTTCTTTGCCACTGATGAGTAGAGATTTTTTTTTTTATCACTTAAATATTTTTTTTCCTTGGCGAGTTTTTTTAAAGTTCAAGATGTTTTTGAGATTCTTGATCGGAATTGTTGTGCTATGCATTACAGGCCGAGGCATCTGACGTCTGGATTCAGACACCACGAGAGCTCCCGAGCTTGCAATCAGCCCCATACTACAACTTAGCTGGCCAGCCACCGCATGCTGCTGCTGCGGCCTTTGTCCCAGCGGCCCATGCTTCCTTCAATGCAGCTGCTGCACAGTCATCGCACGTGCAGTACCCGGGCCTCTATCATCCTCCGACATCACCGGCCCCCATAGCGGGCCCTCACCACCTGGTCCATCAGTCGGGCCTCGGAGGCAATATCGTGGAGTTGGAGTCGCAGCCGCGGCCCCTGGGCCACAGGTCGGGGCCTATCAGCAGCCTCAGCTAAGCCACATAAATTGGCCTGCTAACTTCTAAAGGGAGAAGCGCTGGCGTAGCAACATGCCTTGTCTGTGATGAAAAGGCAGTTTATGGAAGTAGATATATATATATATATATATATATATATATATATATATATATATATATATATAGGTGTTATAATGTTTTTGTGCAACTAAACCACAATATTTCCTCTTCGTTAATTGAAGTTATATTTTCTGTTTAAAGGAATAGAATCGCAGTTATTGCTTTCTGTCTTGACTCTGAGTTTTTGGCTTCTATATTTTACCAGCAGGCACTGACTGAAATTTGAAGCTGTCGCAGGTAAAAAAGAGGAATAAGAGGACACTCCACTCTCTAATGAAAGAAAAGAGGAGAACTCGAGATGGTAATATTTGTTGTTGCAGATTGCTAAGATTGATTATAACCCCTTCTTCAACAATCTCTCCTGTCAAATAACATTATTTATGCACAAACTTAAGACGTACAATTGCAAATGGATAAGGATAAGGAAGGATAAAGATTACAAATGGATCATAAGGATGCAATCTAAACAGAAGAGAGAGAAAGCCCCACACTGAAACAAAGGAACCACATAAAAAAACTCTAAGATATAGAATTATTGCCATGCGCTCCTAACATCATAACTTGTCATTCATGAAAGTGGGCGGGAAATGGGAAATGTGAAGTAGGAAAATACATTTCTCACTTCTCTTGTTTATTTTGAATCGAAATGAGAAATAAGAAAACTCTTTTTTTCTCCCTTTTTACGCATCTCTTTTACATTATTATTTTTCACTTTCAGGGTGTTACAGTTAATTTTGTAGTCATATAAATCTCACTTGTAATAAGTTGTAACTAACATTAAATTTAAATGTCATTTAAATCTCACTTGCAGTCAAATTGTAGTCCAAAATATTATTTCAGAATTAAAATTTAATTTAATATTATTTTATGATCAACTTTGTGGTCACTTTCTCACTTCCACTACGACATTACTAGTCATACACCGGAACACACAATATACTTTTTTATTTACACTTTCACATTAAAATCAAACACTGAAAATGAGAATTGCACAAATCTCAGTTTTTCACCACACTTTCACATTTCTCATCCTCATTTTCCACTTACTATAGCCATTTGTGGTAAGTCATGTAAAGTTGAAGCTCCCCTAAATATGAAAACTCACAGCTTTCTATAACAAAAAAAATTACTATGCCCTATTGATGCACGGTTAGGATCCTGACAAGTATATCATCGTTGGAGAAGACGAGTCACTGAGATTTTGTTCGAGTAGTTCAAGTAGTCTTTATGTACATTTTTATTGTATTTTTTGTTTTTTTCAGTTTTTTTACTAGTTTTAGTAACACTTCGGATGTATTTTGAGAGTTAGATTTTGTAAAGCCTATAAAAAGCCTCATGTCCTAATTAATTGAATCAATAAAAAAATTTAAAAATTTTCAGTTAAATTTTTTTAGATCTTAAGATCGGTCCAAGAGGTGTGAAGTTCGATCTTGTGTAAGAGATGTGAAGCCCAAATCTTATCAGGTTCTTGTTCATCTTTCATATTTTTTTGTTCATTTTTTCAAACCCTAATTTTTCTACTTCTATTTAGATTGAAGGCGATTGCAATCCCAACATTTTGCATCACCCATGGGCCTAAGCTCATTTGTTATTCATAGTTTTAAATAAAATGAAATTAAAAGAAATTCACTGTTAAAAACAAGGGTCCGTAAAGCTTTTGGCTTCTTTTTTTTTTTTTTAAATAAAATGACAATAAGATTGACTATTGTCTATCGGATAAAATTGTACTATTTTCTAAATATGTAATTTTCTCATGAAATGAAATTAAGACAAAACAACAATTATTTATTCTAGCATGTAATAACTATCATAATTAGGAATATAATAAAACAAAAGAGAATAAAATCTCTTAAGGAATGCAATCATGATGTCGCTATCCTAAAAGATCAAAGTCCGTCCTAATCGTCCAAACGTTGAATCAACTTTGTCCACTAGTGCTAAAAGATCCTCCGGATTCATCAGCACCTGCCTTTGGACGAGAAATACAAGTTTTTGCTCAGATGGAGAATTGTTAACCAATAATTTGAAGAATAAGTTTATTTTTAAAAGAAGCTTCTCACACTACAGATGGAGAATTGTTAACCAATAATTTGAAGAATAAGTTTATTTTTAAAAGAAGCTTCTCACACTACAAATGAGTGCAGTAGAAAAACTCGAAAGAATTTGTTATGCGTTGTATCCCTTATTGCTGGAGGAAAGAATTATTTATAAGCTTCAAATCTCCCCAATAATTATAACCGCAAGAGAGATTCACAAATACACAATCAGTAAGCTGAGAGATTTTCTCACCCAAACGGATTTCATGAGACTTGATTTCATTTGACTTGATAAAACTATGAATAAAACTGAAATGAAAGCTTTTATTTGATTTTTGAACTCAAAATTCCAACAGTTTCACCTATCATACTGCCATAATCGCAGTTGGGAAAAAAAAAAAAAAAAAACTAAGGAATCATCCATCAGCAGTCTAATCTTAATTTTAAAACCAAACAATTCAGTTCTCTTACAAGCTTATCTTCGGAAGGAAAATTATAACAAGTTATGAGGGAGACTCCAAGTGTGCAACAACCATTCTTACAACATCTCCTTATCTCTCACAGTTGGTATTTGTTAGTAACTCTTGAAGGTTCGAGGAATCAATTTGACAAACTGTCATCTTCAACGACTCCCGAGCAGGACTGAGAAAAAATAGCAAAATTGTCGAAGGGATCCCTAAACTTGAGGCCCAGCCCCAACACTTGAGAATGGTTGAACTGCAGCAGCCAAAAATACAGTTTGTGGTGTGTATTGATTGTTGCAGATCATTGTGCCGTCAAATCTGAAAGGAAAAGGAAATAGGATCAATTAAATTTTGTATATGTTACCCGTGAGACTGCCCGGAAAAGGATTCAATCAATGAAAAGCTAAATTTATACTGTAGAAATTGGAGAACATGCAGCTGAGAAAAGCAATTAATAATATCCCCGACTTCTTCCCCGTCTAAAATAGTGAATTGGACCCTAGAGTGGATTGACACATGGAACTGTTGCTGACATTTAAATGGCGTAATTTGCTTAATTTTGCTGTTCTGGTATTAATTTTTCCTTTAAAGCATCAGTAACCTAGTTTTGATTTGGGAGTAACTTATATGGTCATACATATAGAAATTTATAACAAAACATTACCATTGTTGATATCATCGCCATCTTTGCGATGCAAGTCGTTTATTTGCGTCTCTGGGACATATCCATCCAAGAATATCTGGATTGTTCTCCAGTACCGATCCCCACCAGAAAGCCAAGTGTCCATATGCATGCCGGTAGGAAAATCAACAACTAGGCACTGCCTGTTGGCTTCAACTGCTTTTGCATGCAGCATTCGCATGTGTGAAGGTGGAACCATCTCATCTTGCAAACCAGACAGAAACAGAATTGGCTGCTTGATCTGCATAATGGAAGTTTGACAATAAAGGTACTTAGATCCAGTTCAAGAAGCAACATAGAAAGAAAGCCAAAAACATACAAGTATCACTAGGGTCACACCAAGAATCTGAGCTCAATCCTACTAGCAGAAAATAAAACTGTTGCCTATCTAATTTAAGCTTCCATACCACTAAGTATAATCATGATATACTAAATATGTAAAAACTAGAAACCATTTTTTTAATGTCTCATCACGCTGCAGAGGCACATAACTAAAATTTACATTTGTAAGTTGATTAGATGTACCATGCGGGCCATGCAATAAGAATGGGGATATAAATATGTAACTAATACACACGGATCTAACCTTCCCGAGGAACCATAAACAAATAAACTCTTCATTGACAGTGAGAAATCTGAAAATAAATTAGTTCATGTTACGGCCTAGTTTAAATTGTTTTATATCATAGCTAACGGTGGCTTCTCAATTTAGATGGTTAAGTCATTTATTGTGGCAAGGAGCCAGGAAACTTGAGATACTCCTGAATGGAGAATGTCAATATTATTCAAGAGACTGGCAACACAAGCAACAACAGGAAAAGACCATCCCAGATCTTTTGTTGTTTGTTACATGAATCCTCTCTCTCTTTCGCTCTATTTAGTGCAGGCTCCTGTTGTCAAAAACTTACGTCCCTTTTTTAATACCTCAGCCCTATTTAGTGCAAGCTCCTATTGTCAATAACTTGCGTCCCTTTTTTAATACCTCAAAATACCTCAATTCAGGTGCATTTGATCCACTCCTAGTCCCGGTAAGACTGGACCAAGAAGAAGAGTACACCTATGGCTAAAATATGTTTACTTCCTCTAATATCACTACACTGTCTATGATTGCGCGTCTTGCATATGATTTGACTTAAAAACAAAAAAACAAAAAAACCCTAGAATGCATGAAACTTAAGTCCACAAAGCCAAATGATGAACTTTTGAATATTATTAATAAAAAGATGTCAAATTCCTTCCGAGATCCTTTGGCATCTTTATATAGATAAAAAAAAAAAGAAAAAAGAGACTCCCATTCATCAACCTCAAATTGCTAACTAATACTTGCTACAAAAACTAAGCCAAACAAAATAGAATATAATCCTAATTGAATCTAAATTCTAAGAATACTTAACTATTCATCATCACAGACAAATGGGCTCAGTCACCACGTCTGTAATCGCAATCTTCTATACCTGGGTGACCTTCAATTCACAGATGAAATGAAACCTGACACAAACACGTCACTCTCCTATAATACTGATCTCTAGTCAAATGTATAACACTATGGCTTCAAAAAATCACTATCGTTCTCTTTTGGTGTTAAGACAAGGTCACCAACCTCTTCACCAGACACTTTCACTGCATATAATCTATTACCTAGTAGATACTGCAACTAAGGGCTGTAAACTAGCCTTCCGACTGATGGCATAACCACACTTGATTGAAGACACAGTGATGCAACACAAATTCAACTCAAAATGAGTGTTTTGGTTCAGTTATTTTAAAATTTTTTTACTGTAGCAGCTGCAGTAAGCCACAGAAATAAAAAAATATTTATATTATAATTTGAAAATAATCTTTTTGTAGCCTGAAACTATAAAGAGCAACATTTTCTTTTCTTTTAGCATTTCAGTTGGTTTTCTTGAGCATTAAGTTAGGAGAGAGTTTTCTTGAGCCTTAAGTTAAATTTGATTTATTTCTTTTAGATTATAATTAGTTTCTAAATTTTAAGAATTAGCTTTCTTCATAATGAAGCTTTAATTGTTATAAAAGACTTTAAACCTTTCTTTTATATAATGGTGATTTTGATGAATGAATTTTTTTTACACAATTTCAGAAATTATCTCTGTGATTGAGATTTTTGTGGTGTTGTGAGACCATCTTGATCGTGATGCCAAATCCATCTCTGGATCCTAATTTTCTCTTCGCCTTTATTTTCCTTGCTCAACCACCACTCCGTTCTTCATCATTTGGTGTCATCAGAGCAAATTCCAGATCCAACACAAATTAGAGCTGAAGAGATCCATCATTTCAACATTAACCATCTCAAGATTAGATCACGATCTGCCATCAAAACAGCTTATCTGCCACCACATCTAGATTTGTGATTGCTACAGTTGTCATCATTGCTATAGTGTTGTCATCATTGCTATAGTGTTCGCAGCTGCTACAACACCCATGCTAGAGTAACTTCTAATTTTTATCATGTTTTATTCCCGATCATCTTTATATTATTCTCTTCAATATTATATGGTTATAAACATTCCGACAATAAAGTACCATTGCCTCCTCACAAATACATTATTATAATCCTTACAAGTTAGGATATGCACCTTGTTTTTAGGGTTTTGATGATTCATATGGACATAAAAATTGGATAGATGATTTGGAAGAGTTTTCTACTCATTATGATATGATGGACGTTCAAATGTATTTGCATACAAAGTGTAGGTTAAAAGGGAAGTGGAAGATTGATGGTTGAGAAATCACTCTAGGACTCATTTATGAACACACATGAAAGTCTTTATTAGAGATTGACATTCTCACCACCTTATAGTTTCCAGTTCATCCAAACGATACAATGATCCTCTGCCTTTGTTTTGCCTACCATTCTTCGAAGAGTTTTCATTATTTTTCTGCACCATCTGAGTTCAAGTTCAAGCCGCCTAAAATAATCAAGCTATAGATCTCGAGGTAGCAACATATCCAAAGTCTAAGCCAGAGCAAGAGCGTGAGCCTGATCCTTAACTAGAGCATATGAGTCTGATTGTGAATTAGAACCCAAGTTTAAGCCAGAGTCAGATCTCAAGCCAAAACTTGATCTTGAGGCAAATTTTGAGTAAAACTGTGAGAAGAGAAGAATCCTCCACTGTACCTAATTGAAATCAAGTCAAAGCCAAATGAATTGATGGATGCAGTCCTTGAATCCACAATCTTGATTGCAGAAGATAAAGACTTTGATAGATGTCTTCCTCTTGTTTATGTCCCGATACCAACAAGTCGTTGACTTCATCATCCCAGATCCCCCAGCTATTGTATTTCACTCTCAACTTATTTGCTGCTCGAGCAATGTCATGTTCAATTTATTCTATTGAACTACATTCTATCTCATATCAAAACTCGAGATTTGAGTTTTTTCTAATGAAGGGAGATTTGATGCAACACAATTCAACTCAAGATGAGGGTTTGGATTCAGCTAAAAAAAGAGTAAAAAAACATGGATACAGCAGCAACAACTATAGTAACCTACGCAAATTTAAAAAAAAAATTAGATTTTTTTAGTCTATTTGAAAATAATCCTGCTGTAACCTCAAACTACAAACTTTTTCTTTTTAGCATTTTAATTAGTTTTCTTGGTCACTAAGTTAGAAAATAATTTTCTTAAGCTTTAAGTTAATTATTTCTTTTAGATTATGATTACTTTCAAAAATTTAGGAATTAGTTTCCTTCTTAATGAAGCTTTTGTTGCTATAGAACGCTTGAAGCCTTTCTTTTACGTAATGGTGATTTTGATGAATGAAAAAAAAAAGCTAGATTTTTTCGAAAATTAGTTCTCTGTGATGGAGATCTTTGTGGTGGTGTGAGGCCATCCTGGTCGTGTTGTGAGGCCACATGTGGTGTGATGCCAAATCTATCCAGGATCCTTATTTTCTTTTCCCCTATCTTTCCCCCGCTCACCCACCAGCCCGTTCCTCATCACACAGGCTATCAAGGATTCACGTTATCTAACTAGCCTGCGTGTCCAGGATTTGTAAAACCAAGATTACTCCAACTAACAACCATTCTTCTACCATAAAACAAACCAAACTTTTGTCATCCTTGAAATACCCACATATCACTTCATCACTTGCCAATAGGCCTTGGCAATTTGCTCCAGATATTTGTTGGCAACATAACTGGTTGTGTTTTATCCAGACACATGCAAAACCATAGTACATGATGCTCCCAGCAACATTCGCACAAGGAACAATGGATATGGCATCTTCTTCTGACTAAGATGAGAGGGCCAGTGAAAGGAGAACATGTGCAACAAACAGGTCCTCATGTTCTTAGCTTTTCACATGTTGGATCAAACTAACACCTTATTGACATAACTCCTCCACGAAGAGAAGCTTCATATTCCCCGACCCTTGTGAATCTGTGTATCAAGAATCTTTTTAACTGATCCAAGATCATATTGAATTCTCCACAAACAGAGCCTTCAAAATATTGATCTCAGATGCAAGCTGTAGTGAATCATTCATATACAATAATACAAAGACAACATCACAAACAAATAAGGTTCTTATGGTATACACAATTGTCAAACAGACCCCAAAAATAGTCCTACATCATTATATAATGCTAAACTTCTTTTTTAATATCATTATCTGGGGAATAGTTCAACCTATAAAAATAATTCTTTAATCTGCAAGATGGTCATATTCTCACTAGAAAGCTAATCCCTCTAGATGATTCTTTAAGATATTCTCCTCAGGCAAATGATACTATCCAAGGTATTTGGTGCAAGTTTGTATTATTGATACTGAAGAAGGCTCTGAAAATTTCCTTCCATGAACCAAGAAAATTCAATGTCCCAAACAGTATACTAGAAATCTAAAAGAAGCTATTGGAATTTGTATATACAAATATAATAGGATTGGACATACAATATAGATGTATTAGGTCAACTACAAATAAAGGAAAACATGAAATTGCATTTTGTGCGATTCATTTTTAGTTCTATGTTGAAGAAAAAATTGGAAAGTTTCAGTCAAACAACTGTCTTACATCAGTGGAGATCTCAACTTAGCTCGATGAACAAATTTTGATGCATGCGAGGATATTGGGTGCACTATTAGCAAAGCAAAATCAAAGAATCATTGGATTACTATATATGCTTCAAGTTGGGGCTCGAGCACATTTTCTCTATTCACGAATCTGATCAAATGCATGCGAGAACCTAAACTATCCGACTAAATATTTATGATAGAATTTGGTGACAGAACTTTCATTCTGTTAGATGCATGAGAAAACAAAACAAAAGTCAACATCACCATAATAATTGCTAGATTTGGAAATATCCAATTTGTTTTTGTTAGTGTGCAAGTTCAAAGAATGACACACACAGAGAGAACATGAACATCCGGATGTATATAATCTGTAGCTATGTTCAGGCACTTTTCCGATTTGAACAATTTATCCTCAAGTTCATGAATGCATATATGCACTGTATCCAACTATTTACGGACTATATTTGGTTGAAAAGATTTGTTAGTGTGCATGTTCAAAGAATGACAGACGCACAGAACATGAACGTCCGGATGTATACAATCTGTAGCTATGTTCATGCACTTTTTGGGTTTGAACAATTTATCTTCAAGTTACATAAATGCATATATGCACTGTATGCAAATATTTATGGGCTATATTTGGCTGTAGTGTTCTTCTCTTGTTTAGTCATTTAGGTCATCAATATTCATATAGAGATATTAGGTTAAAACAAGCCTATAAAAAGGGTGAAGCTGACAGATGGAGATGGCAAAAATTAGCTCCATTAGGTTACTATTTACATGAGTATATATGCATACAAGTGCTTTACCCTGAAACTACTATGGCCATTAACAACACCCACCTGATGTTCTGTATTCTAGGTGTATACACGGTGCAAACCAATAATTGAGTTTGCGGCAACGACCTTCAGCATGAGAAGACATATGTTGAGCTCCTTTTTTTAAATTCTTCAGGCAGAACTTGCATTTGAGGAGCTTGACATATGTCCTGCCATACTGAAGGTCTGTTGCGGAAACTCGACCATCATGGTGTGGCCATACAGCAACATTATGTCGAAGACTGAGCTTGCAGCAGGTTTCAGTGTGGTAGTCCATATGTTGAGTGCCTCAAATGCATGCTCGGCTTTATGGTAGAAATAAGAAGCGAACTTGCTCCTTGTTTCACCTAAGACATGAGGCATTTGAGACGCTCAGCATGTCTGACCACCATCTCTCTCTCTCTCTCTCTCTCTCTCTCTCTCTCTCTCTCTCTCTCTCCCCCCCCCCTCCCTCTCTCTCTCTCTCTCGGCGCGCGCGCGGGGGGGTGGGGGGTGGGGGGGTTCACACTTTTTTACAACAAGTTTTGTTACAGAATATCCCTACTGAGTAACACAAAAACATTCTCTCTCAACTATATAAGCCATTATTGATATCTGTCACAAAATAAGTTATAATTTCAAAAATCATAAGAAACATAGCAAGCAATTTTGCTTGATTTAAAAGACGTGGTAATTTGAAGCCAAGAAAATAATTACTCACTTTTCTTTCATATCGAGCAAATTTACCCCATGTATAGATCTCTTCAGATTATTGCCAAACTATCTTTTGACCTTTGTATCTTCCAATCATATTTATTTAGATTTTGCCAAACTTGTCCCTCGCATTTAGAACATCCAACCTTCAAATGGTTTAATTAATTCCAGATGAGCAACTAAATAACATATATTGAAATCTTGAAACTAGTTTGTATGCTGAATGAGGAGAAAATTTGAATAAATAATAGTAAAAGAAGTTCAATTGGCCCTCGAACATCTCGGCCCAGGGAGAGTGGGTGGGGAGGGAGTCAAAACTAAATATTCCTCCTTAGCTCACCAATGACATCATTGATAGGTGGAGGAAGCTATGAGAACCAAAACATTAGATTAGTGATAGCTAATTTACTCCATACCCCCATCTAACTATGATCCAGTCATGTGTTTCTATCCGTGGTGCGTTCCCCATCAGGATCGCCAAAACTGTGACCTGAGAATAAAAGAAGAGATCTAGTGGCTAATTGATCAATGAGTTCTGTGATGTATTTAGCGCAAGAATTCTCGTTTTTGAGACTTAGATTGTATCTTCAATAGTTTGGAATTTAAACTCTGATTTTTATTTAATGAAATCAAAATTGTCATCATATTTTAATTTAAGTGGCTTGCCTTCTAATTTTTGAATAAGTATCAAATCAAGAGTTGCTTTATAGATATTCAAAGAAATTTATTATCATAACTCTAAACTTTACATGTCTTTGCATGCATGTGCATTTCTCTTATTTGTCCACATGTACACAAATATTACATGCATAAATATTTAAATGAACCTAGAGAATGCTCACTGAAGAAGTTTATGTTTTTGGGAAAAGTAGTAAGTGAGATCAATTAGATTGCATCTGCTTTATTTAATATAATAGAGTCTTTTACATAAAACACCCTTCACATCCTTATATTTTCTAAGACTCACAAATGTACCATGGCCCGCAACATAAATCCAATTAAGTTTGCTGCCTTTGTATTGTGTACCATTCAAAGTTTTGTACTGAATACTCGTACTAGTACTGCGAATCAAAGCATACCATGAATCTAGTACCACTGTTTCAGATTGTACTAGTTTTTGGCAACCAAAACAAAATGTGGCGAGATTATCACAGTAATGTAAATATATGTTTTTCCCCAATATATTTGATAGTATGAATGTAGTTTAATTTATTTCATTGTATTAAGCAGGGAGAAAAGCATTATAAACAAGATCTTTTTCTTGTTCATTATTGGCAAGTTCATGCTTCTTCTGCTAAACAATTTTAGATACATGCTCTTTTAGCAACAACCTCCCAACTAGTAGCGGTGCAGAATAATATAGCAGGTGGTAGTCTATGTTGCATGAACATTTGGATAAATGAATATACAGCATCGGATACATATCAGACTCTTGGATACTCCGAGACTTCCTGATAAATGTCGAATACTCTTAGGTGTATCCTGAAATTTGCAACGTGCCTTACATATTGTATCAAAGACCTAGAAGTTAAAAATCAAATGTGTGAATGATAGATTCAAAATTCTATTTAATTTATAGAGCATTGCATTTATATAATTTGTCTAGTTTCTTAATAAGGAATACTATTTTTCATGTAATTATTAATTTATACAATATTCACAGTGTATTTGTATCCCAACAGGATTTTCTATATCTACAAACCTAAATCATGTCATATTTGCATCACAAATCCGCGTGTCGTGCGCGCGCACACAAGTTGCCATATCCATGCCCTAGTTTTGAAACTTTGCCATGTCATCGTGTCCGTATGGTATCCCATATCCATGCCTATGATTCACAGTTTGCTGTCTTTCTATTTCCTTGTTGGGCTGGGAAATTGGGATGCTTGAACTTTTGGACTTATTTTTGCTACAGACTAACCTAATATTCATTCATTTTTATGTGTTAGTTTATTACATTTATGTGACTTGATGACAATGTGTGTTGTAGATGGATTATGAGACGCGGTGATGTTTCTTTCTGTCCCCGCCTTTGGCTTAGAGAATCCTTTTGTGTTAGATTGTTGGTATATATTATCACTTAATAATGAAACAAAAGTGGGCTATTTCCAATGTTCCTTCAACAAAAGCGCATTTATAAGCCCAGTTTATCAGTAAGTTCAAATTGCATAAGTTATAGGTTGCAATGAGACTTTACTCTTCTTTCTAGAGGAGCTATTTTTTTTTCTTAATTCAGTTCCAGAAAGAAAATACTGCCTCGACAAATCTTCAAACATGTTTCAATAAAAACTATTACTGACCATACTTTTATCTTTTGTGACTACCAAATTTTCAGTCTTTAAGAAATGTTTGGACTTCCAAGCTTGCTCGGTGGTTACTCATTCTTGTTTGGTGGGGAAATAGCTGGCCTATTAATTTCCCTTTTCCTTCTGTACTTTCTGGAACTCAGCTAATTACAATGTTGTATAGTGGATCAATCCCTATTCTCTTTAACCCAAATAGCTTGGCAGTCGTGCCTTCTCCAATCTCTTAGCATTTTTCTCAAGAAATTATTGGCATTGGGTCTAGATTTTCTAATAAATATCAGCATATAGGTTGTTGTTTGACACACTAATTGGTGGAAAACCTTCACTTGAAGGTCTTCACTTTGCCAAATGCCAATACATTGCATCTAAGAACTGTTGTCTATAGTCACTTCTTGGTTATACTTTGGAAAACCATGACAAGTAGTTTTATGAAGTTTAGCCATCATCTGTCCTATTTTCTCGGGTATCAATCTGAGGTTCTGTTTTTCCCCCTTCTTTTTTTCTTTTATTAACACCCCCCCCCCCACCGCGCGCATACCAGGAAGGGAACCCAGGGGTCAGGACAGGCTGGTCGTCAGGGTAGATATGATTCATCTTCCCAGACGGGAGGAGTTGAATAGAATTTGAAATATAGTTTCATGGAACAAAGATCTTTGAGTTTCAGAGAGGCGTTGGTTAGGGTAGGAAATAGATGAATACGGTCCCTGTAGGAGTCAGAGACTAGTCCATAACAAAGACCATTTTCGATGGTCCAGATTTTTTAGAAACATTCTTCTAACTATATTGGTCATCACTAGTATGTAACTAACTGATGGGGTTGACCTTTCAGTAGACTGGAACACGGGAACACAATGCCTGGAACACCCTAATCTCAACGGGCTTACCAACGGACTTACAAGCTTACCAACGCTTGCCAACGCCTACCAAAATCCAACAGGTCAATTGTTACCTACTTTTGCTAACCAGCAAGCAAGAAACTTGGCTCTGATACCAGGAAGGGAACCCAGGGGTCAGGACAGGCTGGTCGTCAGGGTAGATATGATATAGACTGAGATTTATTTTAGAATTTTGAATTCTCGATGTATATGAACAGTGAACAGTACAGTATATGAACAGTGAATGTATGTATGAACAGTACCGTACGTATGAACAGTAAAATGAACAGTGACTTTGCTACAGTAGAATGCTACAGTGACTTTGCTACAGTAATTCTGAATAGTAATTGCAGATGAATATGAACAGATTTAATATTAATTCAAAAGATGAATTACAGATGAAGTGAGGGCTTACAAAGATTGACTTGAAGTAATAGTCTCTGGATACAAGATAGGAAAATACGCAGGAAGTAGGAATACAACTTGGAACTGCTTGAGAGAGATGATTACAAGGAGGATCTGTTTTTTCTAACTCTGAATTAGCTCTTGATTTCTAGCTCTGCCCTTGAATGGTTGAGGAAGCCTTGAATTTATAGAGAGGAGTTGAGTCTTCTGGCGAGGTGTCTTGCTTTTGAGTCTGTCTTGCTTTGTCGGCTTTGGAATCTTGCAGCTTTGAGTCACTTCGTCCTTTGTCTGTCTGGAGAGGAATCTGTCACTTTGAGTCACTTCGTCCTTTGTCGGTCCGGAGAGGAATCTGTCACTTTGAGTCACTTCGTCCTTTGTCAGTTGCTTTTGAGTCTTGTCTTGCTTTGTCGGCTTTGGAATCTTGCAGCTTTGAGTCACGTCATCTTTTGTCAGAGAGGAATCTGCCTTTGTCAGTTGCTTTTGAGTCTTGTCTTACTTTGTCGGTCCGGAGAGGAATCTGTCACTTTGAGTCACTTCGTCCTTTGTCTGGAGAGGACTTTGTCCTTTGTCAGTTACTTTTGAGTCTTGTCGGAGTCTGCTATGAGTGCTGAAGCTGTTGAATTTTTCTGGTGAATTTCTCTTTTTTTTTTTTTTTTTTTTGAATATTCACATATCAAATGGATCTTGACCTCCTATGGGGTCAAGTGCTGGATCAATGGGTGAGGAGGATGCAGTGGAGCTGCTTCGTGATTTAGCGATTTGCTTTGCATCTTTTTGAACTCCTGGAATTTTAGAAATTGTTGGAATTCATCTTCAGAGTCTGAATCTTCTCGGATTGTTGTTGAAGCTTTGGGAAAGGTTTTGGGGAGTCCGAATGTTTAGAGACCTGTTGAATTTGATGTTGGAATTTTTTTCCTGAGTCGAGGAACTCGCCAACTGTTGACTCTGAACATAGATTTTGGTTGAACTTGTCCCACCATTTGATTTTGAATTCCCTGACTAAACTCATTGGGAATTTGTCTGTAGCACTGTAGTGCTGTGTGATTTGGTAGCTCCAGCAGAAAATCCATGGTACTTTGAATTCTTTGTAGTATTGAACGGTTTTGATGTAATGCAATCCTTTGGCTTGGAAGAGGTACCTGTTGAAGCCTTTGAGTGCTGTTGGTGGTAGTATATTGGTTGTAGGCCCGTATGAATGCCACCATTCATAGAACCATACTGGGATTTCTGCATTGCAATTGGTATGGAAGGTGAAGAACCATGAATGATCGAAGGGTCTGAGGAGGAATGCTCGATACCAGGCCATCCTGTAGTCATGATAAGTATATCCTTTCGGAATGTAGTTGATTGTGAATCTCTTGTGGTAGAAAGGGATGCCCATTCTATTGGTCGAATTATTTTCTTGATGACGCATTTGGAATAAGAGATCCTGTCAGGATCGTTCTTGTCCATGGTATGATAAAGCTCTATTGAACCAGAGTCAATGAGAACTAGCTCATAGTATTTTTGGGTTTTGAGTGGATCATCTGGGAGCCACTGGCAGCCAGTTGGTAGGAGTTTATTTATGAACGAGCAAAGTGTTTTGTAATCTGGGATTTCGGTGAAGTTGGTGAGGATCAAATACTCAGGATTTTTCTTGGTGAAGTATGGAGATGAATCGGATTGGGTCGTGGAGTATTTTGAGTCTTTGTTGGAGTTGTTACAGCAAAGGGGAGAGGAGGAAAGTTACCAAGGACTTGGAATCTGTTGTGACTTTGAATAGGAGATGATGAGATTTTTATTTCATAATCTTTAGGATTGACTGTCTTCTGGATAGGAGATTTTCCTTTGTCCATTCTGAATCTGTGGTAAAGAATCCAAGGGTTATACTGGGGTGTTGTCTGGATGGAATGAATGCATGCAGAATGCAATGATTGTGTGTATGAATGCTATGGTAAATTGTATCATTTTGTAGGGTATTTAGGGTTTTGAGCTGGATAGGGGATATAAATCTGAATATGATCTCTTGTCCCATTACTGTTGTACCTAATCCTTTTGAATCAACCCAAAATGGATAAATTTGGGTTAAAAATGGTATTCCTAATATTATATCAGTATTTAGGTTTTTAATAACAATGAATTGGTGTTTGAAACAAATTGTCTCATTGCATATTGATATTTTTGTTATTTTTCCCATAACTTTTAAAGGTGAGTCATTTGCCGTGATTAGTTTTCTTTCGTGGGTTCATAATGCTTTGTTGGGAGAATACCGTTCCTAATTACACTATGATCGGCTCCTGAATCAATCATTGCAGTAAGTGTTAGTTTTGAATCATCGATGGCCAGGGTTATGAATATGAACCATTTTTGGTAATTGAATTTTTCAATAGTGGAGATGAATCCAGGGTTGGTGGACAATTGGTTGAAATGTTTATTTCATTCAGAGAAAAGGAAAGCGGTTCTTCCAATGATCCTGATGCAGTAGTTCCTTGGCTTGTCTTATTAATTTGGCTTTGGACAAGGCACATCTGTGTTTCATATGCTAGATTTCTTGTTTCTATTGTCGTAAATTTTCCTTAATGAATCTGATTTCATCTTTTAGGAGTTGTATCTCTGTTTGGAGTTTACGAATGTCGTTTGGTTTGGTTCCTAAAGTAGAATTTATCGGATAGGTTTCGAAAAGTTTTGAAATGCTGAAAGGTTGAGTCAAGTATCTTTTTCTTCTTCTTCATTAACTATTAAAGTTCTTAATTTTTCTAGATGTTCCTTTTGTGTTTTTAAATCAGGAATCTGTTGTATCATGTCGAATATTAATTCTTTCGATTTTTTCTCTGAATTACGTGTTTTGAAAGTATTTCCTTGATCATATGATTGTTTTACATTTACAATCGGAGTTGCTAGAGCTTGACGAGTCATAATATTCATTATCATCGGATACTTCATTGATCTCGGAGATGATTTGAATCCTTTCCTTAAGTTTCTTCTTGATGTTGTTTTCTAAGTCTGTCATATCATCTATGATTTCATTAATTTTATCATTATCAGTTTTTTTTCTTTTCTCTTTTGATTTGCATTTATTTGCCATGTGGCCAGTTTTTCCACATTTGTAGCAAGTAATTGGTTTGGATCTGTTTTGGTAGTAATTTTCGTTTGAATGTTTTTGAGGATGTTTTCTTGTTTTAGGATCTTGAGGATAATCTCTTCTTCTAGTCTTATAATTCTTGTAATGGCTTAGCTTTTGATTGCGTCTTTTTCAGTAGAAGGGGCTCTTATCCCTGTAATGCCAAATGCTTCACAGAAAGAACCCATTTCTTGTCTCTTGTTTCCATACTTTGCTTGGAATTTTAATTCTTGACAAGCTTGCAGAGCTTCTTTTTAACAAATGCAAATAGTTGACCATATGTAATAGAGCTAAAATCAGCATTATCATCTTCGGCTCCCATAGCCTTTTTAATGTTTGTAAGAACCCTTTGTGAAAACAAACTGGGTAGTCCCGTTATGAATTTTTCTTTCCAAAATGATTTAGTTGAATCTGATCGTTTTAATACATAGGTCAGGAACATATCTTTATACCATCTGAAGTCAGTAAGGGTCGGACATTTTAAATTAGTAAGGGATATGTTTAATGATCCTAGTTCTTCTGCAGGATTTCCTACAAAGTGTGTTGCTATAGTAATTATGAGAAAACTGGAAGAATCATTTTTCTTTGTAATTGTTCCTTGAGCGTCTTCTACTTCTATTTCGTGATTCAGAATTGTTTGTTTTTCTTCTAGGGTTAATGAGTTATCCCACCAATATTTTAACTGCCCAGTAAAACCAGTGACTATGTAGACTGTAGCGTTTTGTTCAGGTAATCGATTTGTTTTGTAGGCTGTTACTGCCATGCCTATTTCTTGTAATGTATTGAGTATTTCATACTCACTTTTTCCGTCTATATTCCATTCGTAAACAGAAGTGCCATCATAGCTTAATTTGAATATAGCCTTTTCCTCATATTGGATGTCTGGAGGTGTTGGCCTAGGGTAATAATTCCTAGTCCGGCCGTTTCGCCAGTCATTATTGTAGAAGTTATTTCTATATGAATTGTTGCTTTTCTTATATCTTGTATTAATTCGATTAATTTCTTGACTGGGTTCTGTTCCCTGGATACTGTCTTCTATTTGGTTTATTTGTTGTATTAATGGATCGTCTGAGCCATCTGTAGATTCGGATTCTGAATCATCCTGTTCTTGTATAATATTTATCTTTGACGTGCTTGGAATGTTTTCATTAATTTTTTCTAAAGCTTGAGTTATTTGTCCTAGTAGGTTCATTGGTCGGACATTTTCTACAGGTAAACTTGTTGGCTGGAAATGTGGTGCCGAATAACTTAGTGGGAATTTAGATTTTGACTCTTTTTGAATTCCTTTAATTTCTGTGGATAAGGAATCAACTTGATGTGCTATGGTGTGTAACATTTGGTTTGAGTAATTGTTCTGATGATAAACCTTTTTAATGTCTTCTATGTTGACTGGTTCGTTATTGTTTTTCCCTCTTTTGAAAGGGGAAGCAGTTACTTCTCCTTCGTTGGTTGGAATCTTGATAGATTGTAATGGAGGATGGATTGAAGTCACAATGTTTCCATCTGTCAGTTGCCATTTTTTGTATAGGCTGGTCTGAACATTAATTTGGGATTGATTGAATGGGTCTTCGATGCCTTGTTTCACTAAGTAATATTGTAACCATATTTCAAAGTTGAAATTAATTTCATGTTCCCATATATCGCTAATCCACCTTTTTGTTAATTGTTCTTGTAAGTCCTATGGAGTTTGAGAACCAATCAAAATGTTTGGATTCTTCACTGAATTCTTTCATAAGCCTAACACTATCGCTAATGAATGGTTTCTTAATCATATTAATTTCTCCAGTAAAATCTGGTCTCATTTGGGATGATGTGGGCGAGTAGTTTTCCTGACTAACCTCTGGAAGGGGTGACTTATGGAATACTCTGATGGGTTGTTGGAATGAATATTCAGAACATGAATTTCTACTGGGTTCAACATATCTAAAGGAGGTTGAAGGCCTTTCTCTGACAGAGTTGAATCTAATTAATACTGTCCCATCATCTTCTTCTATTATATCTGAGATCTCAGTCCTCTCTATGTCTCTAGGGGTCTGAGGATTCTCTATTTTGAATTCGTCTGGAATGGTTATCTCATTCCATTTTAGTCTTTTAGGAACAAAAGTCTTTGACTGTTCAGCTTCTATCTGAAGGATAACAGTTTCTTCTTGAGAACGGGAATCTATCATTTTGAATTTTGGGTTCATTTGGGAACTCATTAATTTATAATATAGCTTATACATGACTGATACTTGTTCTGTGGATTTTTCGAACTCATCACCTTGTAGGTGGACGTCTAAAATTAATGAATTTAGGAATAATGGATCTGTTAAGGATACTGAGTAATTAGGCATACAGTTGAAGTATACTGGTCCATTACATATATTAGTTTGAATCATTGATAGGATGGATGCTTTATATCTTTTTAATCTTTTATCTCGTAGAGCTGTGTAGACAGGTGTGTCTACACCAGTATGGACTAGTGGTTTGATAGCTACCTGTACTAGCCCAAAATGAATGTAGCGGAATCCCTTTTTAATGAACTCTTTTAATGCAAGTTTGGATAATAGATGAATAGTTTGGGATTTATTCTGGATATTGAATGTTTCTTCATGAATTTTTATAGCATATGAAGTTTTAAAGTCAAAGGTGCCTATACTGTAAATATTCTCTATTCTTTCATTGGGAATTCTCCATTCTAAAAATTGCTCATGAACTATATCTTCTCTACTTCTTACTACCTTTCTGTTTGATCCTGAGGTCGAACTGGAACCTAGAAACATTCTTCTAACTATATTGGTCATCACTAGTATGTAACTAACTGATGGGGTTGACCTTTCAGTAGACTGGAACACGGGAACACAATGCCTGGAACACCCTAATCTCAACGGGCTTACCAACGGACTTACAAGCTTACCAACGCTTGCCAACGCCTACCAAAATCCAACAGGTCAATTGTTACCTACTTTTGCTAACCAGCAAGCAAGAAACTTGGCTCTGATACCAGGAAGGGAACCCAGGGGTCAGGACAGGCTGGTCGTCAGGGTAGATATGATATAGACTGAGATTTATTTTAGAATTTTGAATTCTCGATGTATATGAACAGTGAACAGTACAGTATATGAACAGTGAATGTATGTATGAACAGTACCGTACGTATGAACAGTAAAATGAACAGTGACTTTGCTACAGTAGAATGCTACAGTGACTTTGCTACAGTAATTCTGAATAGTAATTGCAGATGAATATGAACAGATTTAATATTAATTCAAAAGATGAATTACAGATGAAGTGAGGGCTTACAAAGATTGACTTGAAGTAATAGTCTCTGGATACAAGATAGGAAAATACGCAGGAAGTAGGAATACAACTTGGAACTGCTTGAGAGAGATGATTACAAGGAGGATCTGTTTTTTCTAACTCTGAATTAGCTCTTGATTTCTAGCTCTGCCCTTGAATGGTTGAGGAAGCCTTGAATTTATAGAGAGGAGTTGAGTCTTCTGGCGAGGTGTCTTGCTTTTGAGTCTTGTCTTGCTTTGTCGGCTTTGGAATCTTGCAGCTTTGAGTCACTTCGTCCTTTGTCTGTCTGGAGAGGAATCTGTCACTTTGAGTCACTTCGTCCTTTGTCGGTCCGGAGAGGAATCTGTCACTTTGAGTCACTTCGTCCTTTGTCAGTTGCTTTTGAGTCTTGTCTTGCTTTGTCGGCTTTGGAATCTTGCAGCTTTGAGTCACGTCATCTTTTGTCAGAGAGGAATCTGCCTTTGTCAGTTGCTTTTGAGTCTTGTCTTACTTTGTCGGTCCGGAGAGGAATCTGTCACTTTGAGTCAATTCGTCCTTTGTCTGGAGAGGACTTTGTCCTTTGTCAGTTACTTTTGAGTCTTGTCGGAGTCTGCTATGAGTGCTGAAGCTGTTGAATTTTTTCTGGTGAATTTCTCTTTTTTTTTTTTTTTTTTTTTTGAATATTCACATATCAAATGGATCTTGACCTCCTATGGGTTCAAGTGCTGGATCAATGGGTGAGGAGGATGCAGTGGAGCTGCTTCGTGATTTAACGATTTGCTTTTGCATCTTTTTGAACTCCTGGAATTTTAGAAATGTTGGAATTCATCTTCAGAGTCTGAATCTTCTCGGATTGTTGTTGAAGCTTTGGGAAAGGGTTTTGGGGAGTCCGAATGTTTAGAGACCTGTTGAATTTGATGTTGGAATTTTTTTCCTGAGTCGAGGAACTCGCCAACTGTTGACTCTGAACATAGATTTTGGTTGAACTTGTCCCACCATTTGATTTGAATTCCCTGACTAAACTCATTGGGAATTTGTCTGTAGCACTGTAGTGCTGTGTGATTTGGTAGCTCCAGCAGAAAATCCATAGTACTTTGAATTCTTTGTAGTATTGAACGGTTTTGATGTAATGCAATCCTTTGGCTTGGAAGAGGTACCTGTTGAAGCCTTTGAGTGCTGTTGGTGGTAGTATATTGGTTGTAGGCCGTATGAATGCCACCATTCATAGAACCATACTAGGATTTCTGCATTGCAATTGGTATGGAAGGTGAAGAACCATGAATGATCGAAGGGTCTGAGGAGGAATGCTCGATACCAGGCCATCCTGTAGTCATGATAAGTATATCCTTTCGGAATGTAGTGATTGTGAATTCTCTTGTGGTAGAAAGGGATGCCCATTCTATTGGTCGAATTATTTTCTTGATGACGCATTTGGAATAAGAGATCCTGTCAGGATCGTTCTTGTCCATGGTATGATAAAGCTCTATTGAACCAGAGTCAATGAGAACTAGCTCATAGTATTTTTGGGTTTTGAGTGGATCATCTGGGAGCCACTGGCAGCCAGTTGGTAGGAGTTTATTTATGAACGAGCAAAGTGTTTTGTAATCTGGGATTTCGGTGAAGTTGGTGAGGATCAAATACTCAGGATTTTTCTTGGTGAAGTATGGAGATGAATCGGATTGGGGTCGTGGAGTATTTTGAGTCTTTGTTGGAGTTGTTACAGCAAAGGGGAGAGGAGGAAAGTTACCAAGGACTTGGAATCTGTTGTGACTTTGAATAGGAGATGATGAGATTTTTATTTCATAATCTTTAGGATTGACTGTCTTCTGGATAGGAGATTTTCCTTTGTCCATTCTGAATCTGTGGTAAAGAATCCAAGGGTTATACTGGGGTGTTGTCTGGATGGAATGAATGCATGCAGAATGCAATGATTGTTGTGTATGAATGCTATGGTAAATTGTATCATTTTGTAGGGTATTTAGGGTTTTGAGCTGGATAGGGGATATAAATCTGAATATGATCTCTTGTCCCATTACTGTTGTACCTAATCCTTTTGAATCAACCAAAATGGATAAATTTGGGTTAAAAATGGTATTCCTAATATTATATCAGTATTTAGGTTTTTAATAACAATGAATTGGTGTTTGAAACAAATTGTCTCATTGCATATTGATATTTTTGTTATTTTTCCCATAACTTTTAAAGGTGAGTCATTTGCCGTGATTAGTTTTCTTTCGTGGGTTCATAATGCTTTGTTGGGAGAATACCGTTCCTAATTACACTATGATCGGCTCCTGAATCAATCATTGCAGTAAGTGTTAGTTTTGAATCATCGATGGCCAGGGTTATGAATATGAACCATTTTTGGTAATTGAATTTTTCAATAGTGGAGATGAATCCAGGGTTGGGTGGACAATTGGTTGAAATGTTTATTTCATTCAGAGAAAAGGAAAGCGGTTCTTCCAATGATCCTGATGCAGTAGTTCCTTGGCTTGTCTTATTAATTTGGCTTTGGACAAGGCACATCTGTGTTTCATATGCTAGATTTCTTGTTTCTATTTGTCGTAAATTTTCCTTAATGAATCTGATTTCATCTTTTAGGAGTTGTATCTCTGTTTGGAGTTTACGAATGTCGTTTGGTTTGGTTCCTAAAGTAGAATTTATCGGATAGGTTTCGAAAAGTTTTGAAATGCTGAAAGGTTGAGTCAAGTTATCTTTTTCTTCTTCTTCATTAACTATTAAAGTTCTTAATTTTTCTAGATGTTCCTTTTGTGTTTTTAAATCAGGAATCTGTTGTATCATGTCGAATATTAATTCTTTCGATTTTTTCTCTGAATTACGTGTTTTGAAAGTATTTTCCTTGATCATATTGATTGTTTTACATTTACAATCGGAGTTGCTAGAGCTTGACGAGTCATAATATTCATTATCATCGGATACTTCATTGATCTCGGAGATGATTTGAATCCTTTCCTTAAGTTTCTTCTTGATGTTGTTTTCTAAGTCTGTCATATCATCTATGATTTCATTAATTTTATCATTATCAGTTTTTTTTCTTTTCTCTTTTGATTTGCATTTATTTGCCATGTGGCCAGTTTTTTCACATTTGTAGCAAGTAATGGTTTGGATCTGTTTTGGTAGTAATTTTCGTTTGAATATTTTTGAGGATGTTTTCTTGTTTTAGGATCTTGAGGATAATCTCTTCTTCTAGTCTTATAATTCTTGTAATGGCTTAGCTTTTGATTGCGTCTTTTTTCAGTAGAAGGGGCTCTTATCCCTGTAATGCCAAATGCTTCACAGAAAGAACCCATTTCTTGTCTCTTGTTTCCATACTTTGCTTGGAATTTTAATTCTTGACAAGCTTGCAGAGCTTCTTTTTAACAAATGCAAATAGTTGACCATATGTAATAGAGCTAAAATCAGCATTATCATCTTCGGCTCCCATAGCCTTTTTAATGTTTGTAAGAACCCTTTGTGAAAACAAACTGGGTAGTCCCGTTATGAATTTTTCTTTCCAAAATGATTTAGTTGAATCTGATCGTTTTAATACATAGGTCAGGAACATATCTTTATACCATCTGAAGTCAGTAAGGGTCGGACATTTTAAATTAGTAAGGGATATGTTTAATGATCCTAGTTCTTCTGCAGGATTTCCTACAAAGTGTGTTGCTATAGTAATTATGAGAAAACTGGAAGAATCATTTTTCTTTGTAATTGTTCCTTGAGCGTCTTCTACTTCTATTTCGTGATTCAGAATTGTTTGTTTTTCTTCTAGGGTTAATGAGTTATCCCACCAATATTTTAACTGCCCAGTAAAACCAGTGACTATGTAGACTGTAGCGTTTTGTTCAGGTAATCGATTTGTTTTGTAGGCTGTTACTGCCATGCCTATTTCTTGTAATGTATTGAGTATTTCATACTCACTTTTTCCGTCTATATTCCATTCGTAAACAGAAGTGCCATCATAGCTTAATTTGAATATAGCCTTTTCCTCATATTGGATGTCTGGAGGTGTTGGCCTAGGGTAATAATTCCTAGTCCGGCCGTTTCGCCAGTCATTATTGTAGAAGTTATTTCTATATGAATTGTTGCTTTTCTTATATCTTGTATTAATTCGATTAATTTCTTGACTGGGTTCTGTTCCCTGGATACTGTCTTCTATTTGGTTTATTTGTTGTATTAATGGATCGTCTGAGCCATCTGTAGATTCGGATTCTGAATCATCCTGTTCTTGTATAATATTTATCTTTGACGTGCTTGGAATGTTTCATTAATTTTTTCTAAAGCTTGAGTTATTTGTCCTAGTAGGTTCATTGGTCGGACATTTTCTACAGGTAAACTTGTTGGCTGAAAATGTGGTGCCGAATAACTTAGTGGGAATTTAGATTTTGACTCTTTTTGAATTCCTTTAATTTCTGTGGATAAGGAATCAACTTGATGTGCTATGGTGTGTAACATTTGGTTTGAGTAATTGTTCTGATGATAAACCTTTTTAATGTCTTCTATGTTGACTGGTTCGTTATTGTTTTCCCTCTTTTGAAAGGGGAAGCAGTTACTTCTCCTTCGTTGGTTGGAATCTTGATAGATTGTAATGGAGGATGGATTGAAGTCACAATGTTTCCATCTGTCAGTTGCCATTTTTTGTATAGGCTGGTCTGAACATTAATTTGGGATTGATTGAATGGGTCTTCGATGCCTTGTTTCACTAAGTAATATTGTAACCATATTTCAAAGTTGAAATTAATTTCATGTTCCCATATATCGCTAATCCACCTTTTTGTTAATTGTTCTTGGTAAGTCCTATGGAGTTTTGAGAACCAATCAAAATGTTTGGATTCTTCACTGAATTCTTTCATAAGCCTAACACTATCGCTAATGAATGGTTTCTTAATCATATTAATTTCTCCAGTAAAATCTGGTCTCATTTGGGATGATGTGGGCGAGTAGTTTTCCTGACTAACCTCTGGAAGGGGTGACTTATGGAATACTCTGATGGGTTGTTGGAATGAATATTCAGAACATGAATTTCTACTGGGTTCAACATATCTAAAGGAGGTTGAAGGCCTTTCTCTGACAGAGTTGAATCTAATTAATACTGTCCCATCATCTTCTTCTATTATATCTGAGATCTCAGTCCTCTCTATGTCTCTAGGGGTCTGAGGATTCTCTATTTTGAATTCGTCTGGAATGGTTATCTCATTCCATTTTAGTCTTTAGGAACAAAAGTCTTTGACTGTTCAGCTTCTATCTGAAGGATAACAGTTTCTTCTTGAGAACGGGAATCTATCATTTTGAATTTTGGGTTCATTTGGGAACTCATTATTTATAATATAGCTTATACATGACTGATACTTGTTCTGTGGATTTTTCGAACTCATCACCTTGTAGGTGGACGTCTAAAATTAATGAATTTAGGAATAATGGATCTGTTAAGGATACTGAGTAATTAGGCATACAGTTGAAGTATACTGGTCCATTACATATATTAGTTTGAATCATTGATAGGATGGATGCTTTATATCTTTTTAATCTTTTATCTCGTAGAGCTGTGTAGACAGGTGTGTCTACACCAGTATGGACTAGTGGTTTGATAGCTACCTGTACTAGCCCAAAATGAATGTAGCGGAATCCCTTTTTAATGAACTCTTTTAATGCAAGTTTGGATAATAGATGAATAGTTTGGGATTTATTCTGAATATTGAATGTTTCTTCATGAATTTTTATAGCATATGAAGTTTTAAAGTCAAAGGTGCCTATACTGTAAATATTCTCTATTCTTTCATTGGGAATTCTCCATTCTAAAAATTGCTCATGAACTATATCTTCTCTACTTCTTACTACTGGTCAGACGCTCAGCATGTCTGACCACCATCTCTCTCTCTCTCTCTCTCTCTCTCTCCCCCCCCCCCTCTCTCTCTCTCTCTCTCTCGGCGCGCGCGCGGGGGGTGGGGGGTGGGGGGGTTCACACTTTTTTACAACAAGTTTTGTTACAGAATATCCCTACTGAGTAACACAAAAACATTCTCTCTCAACTATATAAGCCATTATTGATATCTGTCACAAAATAAGTTATAATTTCAAAAATCATAAGAAACATAGCAAGCAATTTTGCTTGATTTAAAAGACGTGGTAATTTGAAGCCAAGAAAATAATTACTCACTTTTCTTTCATATCGAGCAAATTTACCCCATGTATAGATCTCTTCAGATTATTGCCAAACTATCTTTTGACCTTTGTATCTTCCAATCATATTTATTTAGATTTTGCCAAACTTGTCCCTCGCATTTAGAACATCCAACCTTCAAATGGTTTAATTAATTCCAGATGAGCAACTAAATAACATATATTGAAATCTTGAAACTAGTTTGTATGCTGAATGAGGAGAAAATTTGAATAAATAATAGTAAAGAAGTTCAATTGGCCCTCGAACATCTCGGCCCAGGGAGAGTGGGTGGGGAGGGAGTCAAAACTAAATATTCCTCCTTAGCTCACCAATGACATCATTGATAGGTGGAGGAAGCTATGAGAACCAAAACATTAGATTAGTGATAGCTAATTTACTCCATACCCCCATCTAACTATGATCCAGTCATGTGTTTCTATCCGTGGTGCGTTCCCCATCAGGATCGCCAAAACTGTGACCTGAGAATAAAAGAAGAGATCTAGTGGCTAATTGATCAATGAGTTCTGTGATGTATTTAGCGCAAGAATTCTCGTTTTTGAGACTTAGATTGTATCTTCAATAGTTTGGAATTTAAACTCTGATTTTTATTTAATGAAATCAAAATTGTCATCATATTTTAATTTAAGTGGCTTGCCTTCTAATTTTTGAATAAGTATCAAATCAAGAGTTGCTTTATAGATATTCAAAGAAATTTATTATCATAACTCTAAACTTTACATGTCTTTGCATGCATGTGCATTTCTCTTATTTGTCCACATGTACACAAATATTACATGCATAAATATTTAAATGAACCTAGAGAATGCTCACTGAAGAAGTTTATGTTTTTGGGAAAAGTAGTAAGTGAGATCAATTAGATTGCATCTGCTTTATTTAATATAATAGAGTCTTTTACATAAAACACCCTTCACATCCTTATATTTTCTAAGACTCACAAATGTACCATGGCCCGCAACATAAATCCAATTAAGTTTGCTGCCTTTGTATTGTGTACCATTCAAAGTTTTGTACTGAATACTCGTACTAGTACTGCGAATCAAAGCATACCATGAATCTAGTACCACTGTTTCAGATTGTACTAGTTTTTGGCAACCAAAACAAAATGTGGCGAGATTATCACAGTTAATGTAAATATATGTTTTTCCCCAATATATTTTGATAGTATGAATGTAGTTTAATTTATTTCATTGTATTAAGCAGGGAGAAAAGCATTATAAACAAGATCTTTTTCTTGTTCATTATTGGCAAGTTCATGCTTCTTCTGCTAAACAATTTTAGATACATGCTCTTTTAGCAACAACCTCCCAACTAGTAGCGGTGCAGAATAATATAGCAGGTGGTAGTCTATGTTGCATGAACATTTGGATAAATGAATATACAGCATCGGATACATATCAGACTCTTGGATACTCCGAGACTTCCTGATAAATGTCGAATACTCTTAGGTGTATCCTGAAATTTGCAACGTGCCTTACATATTGTATCAAAGACCTAGAAGTTAAAAATCAAATGTGTGAATGATAGATTCAAAATTCTATTTAATTTATAGAGCATTGCATTTATATAATTTGTCTAGTTTCTTAATAAGGAATACTATTTTTCATGTAATTATTAATTTATACAATATTCACAGTGTATTTGTATCCCAACAGGATTTTCTATATCTACAAACCTAAATCATGTCATATTTGCATCACAAATCCGCGTGTCGTGCGCGCGCACACAAGTTGCCATATCCATGCCCTAGTTTTGAAACTTTGCCATGTCATCGTGTCCGTATGGTATCCCATATCCATGCCTATGATTCACAGTTTGCTGTCTTTCTATTTCCTTGTTGGGCTGGGAAATTGGGATGCTTGAACTTTTGGACTTATTTTTGCTACAGACTAACCTAATATTCATTCATTTTTATGTGTTAGTTTATTACATTTATGTGACTTGATGACAATGTGTGTTGTAGATGGATTATGAGACGCGGTGATGTTTCTTTCTGTCCCCGCCTTTGGCTTAGAGAATCCTTTTGTGTTAGATTGTTGGTATATATTATCACTTAATAATGAAACAAAAGTGGGCTATTTCCAATGTTCCTTCAACAAAAGCGCATTTATAAGCCCAGTTTATCAGTAAGTTCAAATTGCATAAGTTATAGGTTGCAATGAGACTTTACTCTTCTTTCTAGAGGAGCTATTTTTTTTTCTTAATTCAGTTCCAGAAAGAAAATACTGCCTCGACAAATCTTCAAACATGTTTCAATAAAAACTATTACTGACCATACTTTTATCTTTTGTGACTACCAAATTTTCAGTCTTTAAGAAATGTTTGGACTTCCAAGCTTGCTCGGTGGTTACTCATTCTTGTTTGGTGGGGAAATAGCTGGCCTATTAATTTCCCTTTTCCTTCTGTACTTTCTGGAACTCAGCTAATTACAATGTTGTATAGTGGATCAATCCCTATTCTCTTTAACCCAAATAGCTTGGCAGTCGTGCCTTCTCCAATCTCTTAGCATTTTTCTCAAGAAATTATTGGCATTGGGTCTAGATTTTCTAATAAATATCAGCATATAGGTTGTTGTTTGACACACTAATTGGTGGAAAACCTTCACTTGAAGGTCTTCACTTTGCCAAATGCCAATACATTGCATCTAAGAACTGTTGTCTATAGTCACTTCTTGGTTATACTTTGGAAAACCATGACAAGTAGTTTTATGAAGTTTAGCCATCATCTGTCCTATTTTCTCGGGTATCAATCTGAGGTTCTGTTTTTCCCCTTCTTTTTTTCTTTTATTAACACCCCCCCCACCGCGCGCGCATATGCAGCTTATCACTATTTGACACTTCATATTTTATTCCTTTGGAATCTTGTGAGTAAAGTCATATCATGGCATGCCTGGCACCTGTGTCCAACTTGTTTGACACTTACAAACGTATAAACTGTTATTCAATCGCCTTAAGAGTATATGTAAGCTGCCGGTATGTTATAGCCCCCTTTGACAAAAGCTACCTATTTTGTAGATCATTTATTACTATTAGGTTCTTTTATATATGAATAATAACATAATGCATAATTTGAGAGTCAAATATACATATATTCAGAAGAATTAAGCATACACAACTTGACCTTTGTGTTTGGATTTTTGACAATTGTCGTATTTGATATCCTGTGTGTCCCTGTCGATGTAAAACTGATGTGGGATGGAATCCTAAATCTCAACCAATTCTACTCAAATCTAAACTCAAATAAAATTAACAAATCCTACTAAATCTGAACCATTTGATTCTCCCATAAAAAACACTCGCGTCCGTATGTACAAACTTTTCTAGACCACTTTGCACTATCTATATTTCGTTTAAAGTTGCTGATTTTATTCTACTTAGAAGAAAGAAAAGAAGCTTAGGAGGCCCCCAATCATTAAGAGGCCACCTAGGCACCTAAGTGGCTGATTAAGAGGCCAGCTCAATTGCCGCACCTCATGGGCCACTCACCTTAACATTAAGCAGATCACCTCTCCTAATAAGCAAAAATGCTAGGCGCCAGCCAGGAACTTCTATAACGGATCTACCATAAAATATGATTGTGAGAAAAAGGGATATCCCAAATTTTTGATTCTTTTATAAGTTAATCCATATGTTTCTAGTAGGATCTTTTGGCACAAGTAGAAACCAGGAACCACTTTTTTTCCTAGTCAAGGATTTGGACATGAACTACACACTCAATATTCAGGTCAAGTCTTCCATGTACACCACGTGGATCGTTTCACCCGTGGCCAGGTCAAAGTGGCTGGGTCAGGAGCAGGCTACTATAAAACATTCTACGCATTACAGAAGCTTCCTGAAAGCTCTGCTCTCTTGTTTTTCTATATGCACCAGACCAATCAGAGTAGGCACAAACCTTACTCGAAATCTGCTGTCAGGTCTAATTTTTGGACCTAGATGTGGCTCATCTATTTCTAGGATAGACTGGGATTGATCCGGGGTGTGGGTCAGAGTTCAAAGTAACAACCTAGTTTTTATATGTGCCACATGGGACAAATAAGTTGAACAACGTGTACTTCATAACACAAATTTAACAAAATTGCCAACATTTCGAGCAAAGCATCCAAGAAATGATTCAGTGACTATTTAAGTTGTCGACATTTCAAATTCCCTATGTCCTGAAAGGGGCTTCAAACATATGAAAAAAATTGAAATCTCGAATATAATTGCAAGTAAAGAACGGTGCAGAACAAGCATGATAAAGAAAAGGTCTCATTTAAACCGAATGCTGATTAAACCACCATTGTGGAAGAGATTTCCTAGTAAAAGAGCTCACCTGTCCAATTATTTCAATGGTATTCCAGGGTGATCGAACAAGAAAATTTAGGAGTCTTGGTCCTTTAGATGCAGTTCCACCTATGAACCATTTCAGGAAGGGTAATAAAACTCCAGCCATGTCCAAGATAGAGGTGAAGGTGTTTTCCAATATAAGAGCAGAGACCTGCAATTCGAAAAGAGTGATAATGATTCATTCATTATGTATTCCAAACTTGGACATGATCAAAGAATATTGTAAATAAATCAAAGCCATAACGAGTGTTCCAAATAGTGGAAAGCAAAGCATAGCAGTTACTATAAAGAGCGAAGCACTTAGCAGACACTTTAGCAGCCACTAAAGCAAAATGATTATTTAAATTGGCATATTAATACAATTAATATGTACATATAATTTATATATACATATACAAAAACATACTCTTAAAAATTAAAAAGATATATATAAAAATAGAAATATGTTAAAACTTACTTATGATGATTGATGACAATTGCTCATAAGTCGTAAGTATATTTATAGTTATCTAATTGAAAATTTTAAGAGTCAATAAATAACATCCACATGATAATTATATTAAGCTAAACTTTTTTTTTGAAATTTAGGTTGAATGTTCTATGCAGTATGTGTGTAAAAAGAACATAGAAGGAGGAGACATAGGTCTATCCCACATGGTGTTGATTCATAGGAGGACATGGAGGAGTTGAGGTAGAGAAAACCAACCTATAACCAAGAACAAAAAACTAAAAGAACATAATTGATTAATAATCACAAAAACTAGAAAAAGATTTCTAATAACAAAATAAGAAAAAACTTGAACAATTATTGATTCAATCCTTGAAAAAGATTAAACAAAAAACAAAAATTAACTAAATGTTATCAACAATGAGGAACTCATTGTAGACCCTCACAAGTTATGATTATCACCCAAGTGGAATCAATCTCCGTTTCCACTTCAAAAAAATAAGAAGACGAATTTACAAGAAGTTGAAGAGGTCGCTTTAGCAAGTAGTATTTTTACTCAAAGCGGACACTTTAGGGGGTTAGCGGGCGGTAAACACTTCAAATTCTAATCATTATGATAGATTGCTAAGGATAATAGCGTAGCGGTCCAAGACACTACAGTGGACGCCACGATCCGTCATTTGAAATGCTGGTAATCAATAAGCCATGTCTCTCAACTATGTTATGGCTTCATAAATCTTTCTTTGCTGATAATTCCCATTTAACAAGCAAATGTTTTGTAAAGTTCCATGCCTAGTATGTATAACTAAATGTAACAATCTGTTGTTGCATAGGAAAGTTGTTTAGCTCCAACATCAGGAAGACTGTGTGGCTCCACCTCCACTTACACAATAGATAGGGTTTATGCTCACCTATTCGTCTTGGACCTCTTTTCTACTCTTTATAGTAATAGATCCTCATCCTTTGCTTAAGATGAATTCCCCTTCAATTGTGCGTAATCGTGCCCTCATCTCTTCCCCGTCAACTACTTTGGAGCTATCTCTAGAGACACTTGCACTATTTCATCGATATGCCTCCCAATAAGGGGGGCCTCAGCATTTATGGTTGGACCTCAAAGTGATGGCAAACAAGAAGATACTAGCATATAGCACAAAGTACAATTGAGAGAAGCAGATATAAAGACGAAGAGTGAAGAGTTTTCCAACATTTGCCATATGCTTGCCAGACTTGATAAAGTTGTTAAACTGAAAGGCTTTTAAGATTATTAGCAACCACTGGACCCAAAAGCTTGAGCTATTGAAAAGTGGCACAATAGTACATAATTGTCAATTTTATGTTATTTTATACCATAAAAAAATAACTATGACAACAACAAGCATTTATCCCAAAATTTGAGACTTGGCTATATGGATCTTTTTCTTCCACAACTTTATTAAGGCCATCTTCTCAGTTAAATGAAGAACTATCACATCCTTTTTATTTGCGTCTATACGAGTTCGTTTAAGTCTCCCTCTAGTCGTCATTGTTGCATTAACGAGCACCTGTACTATTTTACCTATATGCTTCCCAACAGGGCAACATGAACCCCTGTCCATAATTAGGGCAATTTGCATTCATGGTTAGACCTCAAAGAGATGGGAAAGAACTTATCAGCATAACAGAAATTGTAACATAGAAACATGATGAAGAAGAGGGAAAACTTTCAGCATTTGCATATTGTGTCTAGAATTCATTGCAGTTGTTAAGAAAGGCTTTATTTTTATTAGCAACCACCTGACCCAAAAGCTTAAGCTATTAACAAGGGGGCCAATAGTATAAGATTTCGCTTTTGAGTATTTTATACCACAAAATAACAACACCAATAAAGCCTTTATCCCAAAATTCTGGGTCCGCAACATGAATCTTTTTTTTTCATCCGGCTATATTAAGGGTCATCTCCTCAACTAAATGAAGCACTATCATATACTTCTAAATTGCCCCCATCCAAGTTCGTTTAAGCCTCTCATTGCTTCATTAAGTACGTCCTATCATTTTGACTAATCGGTGCATTTATTTGCCCCTATTACACATGTCCAAACCAATCAATCCTCCATTTTATCCTCGATAGAAGAAACCTTTAACTTCTTTGGGATGCACTCATTTCTATCTTATGTGTTATTGATTTGCCATTGATCCGTCTCAACATTCTCATTTATGCTATACTCATTTTTTTGAACATATTTCTTACCCGCCCAACATTCTAACCTATAGAGTATTCTAGCTCTCCTAGTTGTCCTATAGAATTTGCTCTTCAATTTATGAACATTCTACGATCACACTAAACAATAAAACGCTTCTCCGATTTAACCACCCCACTTTGATTCTAAGAATCACATCTTCATCAACCTCACATTCATGATGAATGATTGATCTTAAATACAGAAAATGGAATATTTTGAGGTATTTCTTGCTTAATGTATGCTCATTCTTTCTCACAAGTTTGTTAAAGTTACATTTTATATATATATTCCATTTCATTCTACTAATTCTAAATCTTTTAGATTCTAAAACTTTTCTTGACCTTTATAGTTTGGAACTTATTCATTCTCTAGTCTCATCAACTAACATTATATCATTAGCAAACACATGCACCATAGAATTTCATCCTGAATATACTAAGTTTATTCATTAATAATCTAAAGAAACAAGGACTTAATACTGATCCTTGGTGTAAACCTATGGTTATACAATATGCTTTGTTTTCTCTCCCACTGTTCTTATCCTATTTACTATTCCATTATACATATAATAAAATATATTTAATCATTTCAATATACCTACTAGATATTTGTTTCTTTTCTAAAACTCACCAAATAAACCCCATCATAAGTCTTTTAAAATCAATGAAAGCCATATGTAGATCTCTTTTCTTCTCCTGGTATCTCTTTTCTTCATTAATCACATTAGTAAATAAATAGCTTCTATAGTTAACCCTCTGACATAAAACCAAGTTGTGTTTTAGAAACAAATGCTTCTTTTCTGATTCTTTGCTCAATTACCCTCTTTCTCACAGTTCCATTAGATGACTCATAAACTTGATTCACCATTAGTTTAAACAACTTTATATATCTCCCTTATTTTTATATATAGGCACCAAAGTGCTAATCCTATATTCATTAGAAATTTCCAAGTACATATACTTTTGTCGTATAATTTATTTAACCATACCAAACCCATATCCCAGACACTTCAAACTTCTATAAGGTATTCATTTTTTAGAGCACCCTTAACTTCACTAACCCTAATTTCCTGACAATACCTATAGTTTCTATCATGGATTGAAATATTTGCTTTTATGTCAGGTTCTCTTATGTGATTCTCACTAAAGACCTTATGAAAATAAGTCCACTTTTCTTTAATTCATCGTGTTTTACTAAGATCATGCAAAACAAAAAGGAGAGGTCGAAGAGGCAAACAATAAAGAACACATATATGATACTAATACATGTTTACTGCCAAGGAGCAATATTGTGACTATGCTTTCATCAGCAGTACATGGACATTACAAATGGGTGATGGAGATACGGGAACTTTCCAAAAACCAAACATGGGAACACAACTATACTTAGTATATCTGTATGCAAATATGTATACAGCCATGTAACTATAAGTGATGAGTAATCAAATAGAGAAATTGGATCATAGTTTAACAACATAATCATAGATATTATCTGATATTATATCTTGCATACAAAATCTCCAACATTGCAACTGGGTTGTGATGTTGTCATAGTTTATGACTCAAGGTTTCGTTGGAGTGGCCAAGAAGCGTCCACAAGTGTCCTACACATCAAGAAACCTAAGATTTAAAGTGCACTTTAATTTCAAGCTTATTGGTGCCTCATCTATAATCAGTTATTTTTCACACATATCAGGTGATTATCAGCATTGCATTATGGCCTGACAATTTATAGATGACTTTTCTTTTTCTTTTTCTATGTTCGACTGCTCATCTATGATGCTTGAGAACGGTCTGAGGCTCTGAGCTCATTCTTCCATCCGCTAGCCTAAGATTGGTTGGAAGTCAATACCCTAAATTAGTTTTTTTTTTTTTCATTATTATTCTTCTTTATCTTCCATTCTAATATCTTCTTCCTTTATCACATTCTTTTTCCCTCTATTCATTTGCCCTTTCATTAACCATTTTCCCTCCAAGTCCGCTGAAGGATCATCACAGAATATAACTCTTCTATTTTATGTAGGGTGCATAAGGATAGAAAAGCTCAAATTTGAAATGGTGCCCAAAAAAATAAAAATATAATAAACAACTGGCTGTAGGGTGGTCACTGACTATAACTCTTTCCCCTTCTATCCATGTGGGTGCGTAAGGATAGCAAAGTTCCATTGAGAATTGGTACAAAAAAAAAAAGACAGAAAGATCCATGCAAGAGAGAAGATCAATATACCATTGAGAAATGGTACAAAAAAGAAGACAGAAAGATACATGCAAGAGAGAAGATCAATATACTACATCGGCTAATGAATCTCAAAAAAGAAAAGAAAAGAAAAGAAAAGAAAAGGAGAGAAGATCAATATGCCACGTCAGGCATGCAAAACAAAGGAAAGGGTTAATATGCCAATAATATGAGGAGAAGCATGACATGGAGACTCAGTGAGGTAAATGAATGCACAATCCAGACAGCTTTTAATCCATTCAAGTTCTTAAGCAAATTTACAAAGGTCATAATGGTAAAAAGCAAACTCAAGTAAGAAATGCCTCAGAGAAAGCAAATGCCTTATCTGGATTGCTTTTTGCAAGGACTGATCCAACAGCACCTCCAAGAGATCTTCCGAAAACAACGATTCTAGATGTATCAATGTCATTTCTCTGAGCTAGATGGTCCAGCGCTGCCTAACCAATGTGGTATGGGACAACCAATGATGCTGACAGTCAAAACATACAGGGAACAACATAAAACACAATGCATATCAGCAAACCTGAGCATCCTTTGTAATCCCATGCTGGGAAGGGTGGCCATCACTTGCTCCATATCTGTTAACAGAAGCAGGACATCAATACAGTATCAAAAACCCATGTCACACAATATGACATGTCTGAACCCCCACAAGAAACTCATATTCATCTAGAAATCAACTACGTAAAGTTTTGGCCAAGGGCATACCCTCTATAAGAAAGCATGAACACATTGCAATGCAGCTTCTGCAGCATAATGCGGACGAATTCGAGACGGTGAGCAATATCTAGTGTATATAATAAAGGTCATACACATCAGAAGGTACACCTAAACAGATCAATAAAATCCAGTAAACATCCTACAACGAACTTGCCCTCTCTCCTCTCACTATTTCTCCCTTACAAGCATGCAATGAGTAAAAAAATATCAGGATACTGCCAGCATTTTCTTGGAAGAAAAGTACTGTTGGACCTGAAATTAGCATTGAAATGATGTTAGGAACAGGAAGAAATGCAGACTAAAAACATTTAAAATAAACACAAAGGACAGAAAATTTCCATCACAGAGAAATTGGTATAGTGCCCGCACACATCTAAAGCAAGAATACCAATTGTTCATAAAATGCACGACTAAGAAAACAGTTAACAGCACAGAATTGTCATTGTAGCATATAAATATGTTATCCTCAACCCTCACCACAACTTCGGAGTTCTGATGTAGTGGAGGGATTTTAATATGTTATCAGAGCAACTCAAGTTTAATTCCCACTGAGTGTGCATTTATAAAAAGTGGATTTAGAAACAAGAACACCGCTGTGCAAAAAACAGGGTTTTGGCCCATAAAAAAGGCGCTCAACCTGCGGGGGCATGTTAGAAAATAAATATATTACCTTCACTACAACTTTGGAGTTTGGTGTAGTGGGAGGGACTATAATAGCATAATGTAAAACCACATAAAAGAGAATATCTATAATATCTATATATCCAGAGGCCACATATGCCGGTGCAACAAAATCTAAGTTTCTAACTTGTGACAGAACCTGATTTGTAGCGCCTCTGGTTGAGAACATAGTTAGAGTTTAAGGGTTCACAATTAGTTGATTCTTATAATAAACATAACAGGTTTTAGTAATTGATAGATGAAATTCTTACAACGGCTCAGGTTTCTGACTTGCGAAGGTTTTGGGCTAATAAGTAGCCCATACTAGACCTATGGGGGGTTTAATAGCTAATGGGATGGAAAACTTACAAGTAGCTCAGCTTCTAACTTGCAAAAATTTCTAAGCTAACATGTAGTGCCTCCATTGAAAACATAATTGGAATATGTTTGAATATGTTGTAGGCATATGTTCCACTACATTTTGTGGGAATCTGAGAAACTCAAATAATTCAAATTTTGAATGTTTATTACATCTGAAGATTCACATAAAAAAGAAATGGAACAAGCTAGCGTAAGATTCCTTAATTATCTTGTTTGTACAATACAATTAACCGTAAAGAATCCAACGATAAGAAGGATCATTTAGCATATCTCAGTAAGCACACTTAACAATAGCAATGCAAGGCCATTTGAAGTAATGAAGAATGATGGATAGGAGCATGTGTTTAATGACTATGATATATTGACTAGGAATATGATGGCTGAAGTCATCTATAACAACCTAGAACAGAAGCGGAAGCAAGAGCAGGAGCACAAAAAAAGTGGGAGTTTCTAGTTCAAAGACATCAAAGGCGAGAGTAATAGCTTCGCAATCAGAGGAGGAATGCTTTTATTTGGAACAAAATGGAAGAAGAAAAGTCTCTGAATCACAAAATGAAGAGAAAGAAGACATGTTCGAGGAGGAGGTGAATGAGTAATTAGATCTAGAATTCGGTGTTCTGAACTTAAAGTTGGGATGTGTTTGGATGTTTTCATAGTTAAAAGAAAAATATCAACTTACTACTTTTTCTTAGATTTGGAAGATACAAGCTTTTGAAGTTTAGGATATTAAATGGTTGGATGGTAAAAAAACATGGATTCAAAATTTAAACAATAGCATGCAACTAGAAGAGACAATGACAAAATTTGAAACTTTAGTTTAGAGTCTACATTTTAGACATGTCATTCACAAATCAAAGTGGAAAGTATGACCAAGGAAAAAGGGTGTGTGTGTGTGTGTGTGTGTGTTTCTTTTTGGGGTTTTGGGGGTGGGGGGGGTTGGGGGGGGGGGGGGGGGGGGGGGCGGGGGCGGGGGTGGACATGGATGTCTTCAGATACTAAAAAGAAATATCCATTCATCTTAGTCCAAATGTATTTAGAATTTGACTTAGTATGATGCCTTATTTTGATGATTATTATGTAGTATGGCCTCTAACAACACTGGAATCTGATTAAGTTTCCTTATCAAACTAGAATTGGTAATTATATTCTTAATCAAACTAGGATTGCTTCAGAGCCTATAAATATGGAAAAACCCTTGTAACGACACTCCACTGCTTATTGCACATGGGATGTGTTAAAATTTTGGGTGAGAGCATCTTTTGCAGAAGTGATCCCTTTATAAGGTCATCAAGGGGAATGTTGGTGAGTTATTGGTGGCAGTCTACCTAATTGTACTCTTCCATTTGATATAGGAAAACTCTTCGATCACATTCATCGGCGGGCATAGCCTTTTCGTGTGAACCAACTAAAAAGTTGTTTGCTGCTCTTGCCTCTTATCTCCTCTTATTTGTAACTCTCTTATGTTCCATTGTCATCATCGTCATGAGGGTATGCCTCTTCCTTCTCCGTTGCGCCAATCTCCTACATGCATGCTCTCCTCTTCATTTAGCAAACATGGCATGGCAAAAAATGAAACGACAAATATTCGCATTTAGTATGACATTTTTTTATTTTTTATTTTTGGGACGGGGGAGGGAGTGGGGTGTTGATAAACATATTAAAGAAGACTAAAAATGCAAAGACAACAAAAGAAAGGTGCTAAATAAATAGTGTTTAAAATGATTCAACTTCAAACAAAATAGACTAAAACTACTGTGAATTATAGCTTTTCATGATAAATTAATGAAAATTTTTGGGTTTTTTATGAAACTCCAAAGTAGTTTAATGCATTTTTAAAGTTTTTGTCAATATTTTGAAATTGGGTGAAAGTTCTTGGTAGTTTTCAGAAATTAGGCCTGATTGAATTTATTTATTCTTTTTCTAATGTAGTTTCAAGCTAATGCAAGTCTATTCTTGATTCTTAACAGCTTTTATTATGATTTTTCATCTATTTGTGATTTATTGAAAACAAGTTGTGTTTGATACCTATAGAATGTAAATATAATAGTGCCAAACTTCAATCTGGCCTGCATTTTAGGCAACATATCTCCTCAAAAGATATAAGATAGTAGCACCGACAAGTTGCCTTGAATGCCTTCTGCCTTTTAAAACTCTGGATCGAAGACAACTACTCTTTCATATATAATCCCAAACACCCTAATCTAAGCCCTCAAACAAAAAGAGCAATTTGGATTAAATTTCCATAACATTGTCCAGCATTCTAAAATTTCAAAAGAAAAAGATAACAACAATCCAAACATCAACATTCTACTCTCAATGAATTCTAAAATCTCGGTCGGGCAAGATTTCACTATCTCCATTGATTTCAAACCTTAGCTCTCGACCACTGACTCGCTTGCCAAATCAAAGCTCCAGCACCGAAAAATTCACAGCATTACCGATCTTAACAAAAACTTGAAATTTACCCTAATCCTTGCACGCACTCGCTTAAATTCACAAAAATTGAAGAGATACTAAGAACCTCACATCACAGTACCAAAAGTCACAGCACTAGCTCTCTAATCCAACCTCACAAACCCTAACCCTAACTCGCAACAGAAGAAGAAGAGGGCGGAGAATGAGAGAAACCTGTGACCTTTGCAATCGGGGAAGAGCTTAATGAACCAGGCGTGGAGACGAACGCCGTCGGCGGACTGCAGCCAGACGTCCTCGTAGTCGAGGCGGAGGCGGGCAGGGGTGAGGGCGTAGGATCTGGCAAGGCCCGGGAGCACGGGGACGTAGACGAGCCGCTCCTGGAACGCCAGCAGCAGCGCCATTCCCGCCACCAGCATCACGCCCACGCCGTACAGCACCAGGACCAGGTACGACACCATTGCTGCTTTCTCTGCGCCGGAGTCGGGTCGCCGCCGGTGGGGGGGAGGAGAGATCGGAAAGGGGAGGAGGCGGTGGGGGAGGAGCCGGGTTTTTAGGACAAGAAGATTTTTTTGGTTCGATTTGGACCCGGTGACGGGTGGGACCCACGTGACAAGTAGGGGGAACAGTGTTGTGCGTTCTTTTTTTTTTGGGCCTCCGCGTCGAGAAAAGATCGGGAGGGGACAGTTGAAATGAGAGCTGGGTGGGCCAGGCCTGTGGGTCGAGCCCAGCCCACCAGTTGTTGTGTTTATGGGCTTTTGAAGAAGGCCAATTGCCCACAAGTATCTAACCAAGAATGTACTTATATCAGATTATACATTTGGACTCAAGATGGGAGATAGACTTGTGCCGTTCCTGAAGGATTCGTATCCGAATTCTTCTCTCTCAAATATAACTCTACGGTATTTGAATACACAATCTACTCTGCTGAAATTGATATACATTTTCTCAAGTAACTAAAAATCAAAAATCATTTAGTTTGAATACTTTTTACCCATTTATCAAGTAGGTACAAAATGGACGGATAAAATAGTGAGTTGGTTAGGTTAATGGTATAGAATATTTGAAATCTAGCAAAAATTGGTGTGTAATAGTTTTTAAGTGTTTAGATCATGATGAAATGGTCGGATTAAGAATCTGTATGTCTAAAGACATAGATCTAAGCAATATACATTTTTCGGCAGTATATTTGCACTTACATGGATGAATGGGTAAAAAATATTCAAAATACATAATTTTTATTTTTAGCTACTTGAAATAATGTAGATCAAATTCAACGGAATGGATCTTTCTTGATCATTGAGAGCACGTGCTGCCCTGGTTGCAATCCTCATAAAGAAGAGTGCGATCATGATCACAGTCCTATAAAGAATTAGAAATATGGCATTTTTGTGAGGACTGCGATACTGGTTGCAATCTTCAAAAATAGGCTTTTTTGTGAGAACTGTGGTCATAATCACAGTCATCAGAAATATGGTACAACAGTCCGCATTTTCGAAGTGATTTGTTTGAAGCGATTACTAGAGGCATTTGTGTCCTTCGCCGCTGAAGAGTGCTTTTGCGCTTGACATGTGGGCGCATCTGATTGTTTTAAAAAAGGAGGTGGCTGAAGCAAATAAAATTATTGAAATTGAGCTTTTTTTCCTAATTATGATTTGACATAAGAGGTTGTAGCGAACTTCCCCAAATATAAAAAGAAAAGAATGAAGAATAAAAAAAAGAAAATTATTATGAAGAATGAACATTAATGAAAGAAAAAGATCAAGAAATTAAAACAATACATACCTAATTTATTAAAAAAAAACAAACAAAAAAAATATAAAAAATGGAATTGAAAAAAAAAGATGAAAATAATGAACAAAAAAGTAGAATATATAAAGGATAATATAATCAGTAAAAAAAGTCAGTGAATAAATAAAGAAAAGTAACAAAAAAGAAAAAGGAGCATAAGAAACAAAAAAATAGATTCGAAAAAAAATAAAAAAAAAGACTACAAGGGAGAAAACAATGAAAAAAAAATTTACAAATATATATACTATAGATACTATCTTTACTTTGTATCTCTATTGCTTCAAATATATTCTACATCTATTAAATTATTCGATAGTTACATGATAAAATTTAGTTACAAGATGAAGCCAACAACATGTGCATCGCATGTGCACTTTCCTTGTATAAATGATGAAGAAAATCACAGATTCCATGAGGAACCTCTCTCTGTGAGAGGGATTTCGAGTGGCTACCAGCTCAAAGTGGAGAAGCTCCTCAAACACTCAATTTCAATGATTTGTCTGATTAAGACTTAAAAAGTCTCTTCCTGCTTGTATTCTTTTGCTTGTGAAAGGGCAATGCAACACTTTGCTTTCAGCTACTGCACATTATCCATTCAAAGGATGAACTTGTCAACAGGACATTAAACAAAAACAAATTACTCTCTTTAAATGCTGACCGAAATCGCAACTTGTGTGTTTAAGATACTAAAGCCATTCTGATGAGGTTGAGGTCATTTGCTCACATGAATAAGAAATTGTTATGGAGATTATGAGAGATTTGTTTCTTGGAGCTCAATTAATGGAAGCTTTCATCATGTATTTCCTGATTAGCAATCAGAAAATTTTCAATTAGACCGATTAGTTTAGGCCATAAGAGTGATTATCAAATGACTTGAATTATCAAGGGGTAACTGAAAACCCCTCTAATCTCTTGTGATTTCTGTAACTTGAGTATTTTTTTTGAGAAAATTTCCGCAACTTGAATTTCAATCTAATTAACTCAATTATCGTAACCATACACTAACTTGTTACGAGCTAGCTGAAGCGGCTCAACTGTGATAAGAGATGTCACATGTTCAAAAGAAAATCCCCCTCGAGGCAAGAGAGGAAGGAGTGAGATTTTCGAGAAACCCATATTTTCCATTAAAGGGGAAAATACTTATGCATCAAAGTTTTGGAGTCTGTTACCTGACATAAAGCATGAAATAAAGTTTGATATAAAGTATGAATTATAAATCGAGACAATTTGATGTCAATCCTTTATGAGGCAACACCATCCTAGAGCAATTAATACAAAATCTTTAAAATCAATGAGTCAGCATGTAGACCTACTTGTCTCTAAGGGCCATTGCATCCTTTAATTCACTAACTTGTTTGCGTATCTCCTCATTATCACAAGGTATATTATAGGAATTCAGATTAACTTCTAAGGCAAAAAATAACCCAAAATGTCCAATTGGATCACCAACCTCCTTCCTTCCCTTTTCCCCTTTCTTTTCTTCGTTTTTCTTTTTCTTTTCTTTTATTTCTTTTCTTCTTTTCTTTCCATATAGAACAAAAGTCATCTTTTTCAGGTTGGTGAGCTAGACCTAAAGGGCTTATATATATATATATTGGTCAGCTGTGTAGCACTGATTTTGATATACGTGTCGGAATTCGTCACGTATCCACGTTTCATTCCATTTCAATTTTATCGTGTTCGTACAATATAACTGATCATGAAAAAGCGCAAAGGAACAAACATGTCATTTTAAGCAGAAAGTGTTGCACAAGTATATTAGGTTCTTCAAGGTCATGTCATATGTATTTTATTTAAACAATTCTCTAAATACGGCCAAGTTATTTGTTTTCAAATTGATACTCAAAATTACACGAGTGCCAATAAGGTGAACCCATGCTTTTTTCGACAAGAATTTTCACGCAAACCAACCCACGTTTAGATCAAGTTGCAATCGATTTGTACAGTTCTTTAGATTTTCTATAGAATTTGGTGCTTCATAGCCGATCTCATCTTAATTAATAGGCGAAAAATGATGGAAAAAAAAAAGCAAATATTTGATTTGAACTAGTCTCCAAACAAACCCAAAATGTTGTTTTCCAAAGTTTCAAATTAAACCTAACAAGCCAAAATCACTGGATTAATGAACAAATGAAGAGAAAAAAGAAAGAAAGGAAGCCAACAATTCTCTTGAAGAGCATTAATTAAATACGTAAAGCAAGAAGCAATATAAACTATAAATAGTCACAAGGATAGTATCTTCTTTAACTACTCAAAAAAGAGTCATGTCACATATTTCACATTTCTAGTTTGAACAATTCTCCAAATAAACCCAAGCTAGTTTTCAAATTATACTCAAAATTACGCAAAAATAACACAATACTGATAAAATGAAATATATTTTTCGGTTAACAGTTGATTTGTAGATTTTTCAAGGTTCATCATAGAATCCAGGTGCTTCATAATCGATCTCATTGTAATTAATAGAATCAGCGAAAAACAATGACAAGAAGTAAAAGAAAGGGTCAATATTTGATTTGAACCAGTCTCCAAACACAGCCAAAATGTTAGTTTTCAGAATTTCAAATCACACATGAAGCCAAAACTCATTGGATTAATGATCATATGCAACCAATAATCTCTCTTGAAGAGCACTAAATATATAAAAATATGATCACCCTTTACAAATCCAACACTTGGCAAGAGTTGGAAACCTTAAGCAAACCTCATTTTTTTTTTTTTGGCCCCATCATCCAAACACAAAGGGTTTGACACCAAAGCAAGACCCAAAGAATTCCCTTATCCCTCCACCACTTACATTTTCAAAAGAATAACTAAAACTCCCACTTTCACAAGGCACCACTTAAAATACAAAAAAAAAAAAAAAAAAAAAAAGTTTTCACACAACACCTAACCCCTTATTCATCTCTCAAGGTCTAAACTGCTCATCCCTTTCCCCACATTAACAAAGCTCTGAGACTCCCCTAGTGTCTTTTGAGCCTCCAAGTCCTCCTCTTTATGATCCAAAGCAACATACTCTTCATCACCCCATACCTCTTGCTCACAACCAAGTAAAAAACCATGGCAAAAACCACCATCCCGGCCAAAAACCAACTGAACTCAATATTCACCAAAGACTTGGCCCTGTCAAGCGACCCCTGATCCTTGCACCTCACAACCCTGTGCCCGTCCTCCAAGTTCATGAAACAGCCCTTGGGAATCAACGCCGGCGTCCACAGCGCGTAGCCCATGACAACAAACCAAACACCTTGGAACACAATGCTCGCAGACCTAACGAAGCTGATCAAGAAGCTCCTAGGTTTCCAAATCCCAAGAAGCGTAGTCGCCAAGGTGACAACAACGACGAGCTGCAGCAGCCAGTGGTACTGCCCCTCGACCCCCATGTGGTCCGCGGAGTGAAGGTGGAACATGAGGAGCTGCTGGCAGAACGCGGCAGCGGCCGCGACCTGCGTGAGGCCGAGCCTGAGAGCCGGGTCCCGCAGCCGGGCGCGGTCGAGGGCTACGGAGAAGAGAGCGAAGAGGAGGAAGGTGAGGGAGACGGACGAGTGCTCGAAGTTGTGGAGGTGGTTGGAGGGGATAGACCAGTCGTGGGGGTCGAGGGGTTGGTGGCGGTCGGGGCCGATGAAGAGCTCCATGGCGATGGAGAGGAGGCTGCCGCCGGCGATGAGGGAGGGCTCGAGGTAGCGGAGGGAGGGGGAGGGGAACCATGGGAGGGACGTGTAGGTGGCGGGGCTGAGGGAGTGGAGCTTGGTGTTGTTGAAGAGGTGCCACAGGCCGATGAGGAGGAAACCAAAGCCTGGTGCCACGTGGCCTACTAGGGTTCCCATGCTGCTCTTCAACTAACAACTACTTAGTTGATGGTTGATTGAGAGAGGAGAAACGGAGAAGATGATGGGAGATCAAAAGTGGAGGAGGGGAGATTTAAGGAGGCGAAGCCTAAGAGGTCTAGAGAGTTCTTGGAAGAGGTTAGACTTTGGATTAGCTTGAGTTCATTACATGGGTTGACACAAATGAGGGGGTTTGGTCTATTGCAAGGAAGGTTGAGGTCAGCTAACCCACAGAACTTGTGGTCTTTCTAGAAAAAGAGAGGGGATTTGTCAATAGCTCCCGTTGCTTACGGGGCTTAACTACCTCAAATTTTTGTTCAAAAAAGGTTAGTTGGTTGGAATGTTCTTTCGGTTCGGTTCATGTGATGAATCTCGCGTTTACATGTTTAAAGAATTTAAAGTTTTGTCTCCTTAAAACTCGACATTTTTTTCATGAGTCAATACAGGATTGATCCTCTTATAATATGTGTGTGTGTTTTACACATATGAACCGAACCCGTTTCCATGGACCCATGAACCGAACCGTTTCCATGGACCGAGGGACGTTGAAATGTTTGTTTATTGTTCCGTGCACCTCACAAAGAAATAATGTATAAATATATATCATTATGTTAATTTTGTGTTGTATGCATGACAATACAACACACGGCATATTGACACTCAACATACTCATATTCACTAATTTCTCAAGGGTGCACGCACAGGAAAGAGATACTGTATCTGATACATGCGTTTGATAGGACATGACTTTATAATAAAAATATTTGTTGCAAAATTTTACAGTCATTTAATTTGTATAGTGTATGGATATTATTTGCAACATGAGTTAACAAGTGAATCATTAAAAAAAAAAAAAAAAATCATACTTGATCTATATATGTGGATGTTGAAGGATTAGACTCGAATTCAACTTGTTGCACCTTGGGACACGACACCATTTGCAAGTGTGAAAGATGGGATGTTACTTGGAATTTCTTCATTCTAGGAAGGAATTGATCCATCGTCATGTTTTGAATCTTTTGATTTATTATCTTTTTAAGGAGAATAATATGGAATATATTTTGGTAAATTTGTGTTTGTTCTAGATGAGCTTTCTTGATCCGCAAGCTCTCATAACTCTTTCCACATGGAAAATCAAAATAACGCCGCCCTTCAGATTTGCTGGGATGCTTCTTGAAGGACGACGCTTGTGGGCAGGGGGTGCTTGCTTATTAGCACACGGATTTTATATTAAAACGTGGAAAAGATTGCAACTTGCAATTAATTAAGTTTCTTGGTGGGACCCTGTGAACAAGGAAGAAAAGCATCTTTTTTTGTTTATGGCGCAATGAAACTGGTAATAATTCCAGTTTACACTAATCTTCTCTTTATCTTTTCATTTCTTCCTTTTTTTTTTTTTTTTTTTTTTTTGCTTTTCTGGGTGTGTGGATTTTGCTCTTTTATATATACTAGATTTCTGAGCATCTCCAGATGCATAAAGTTTTCATCTGTGTTTTCTTTAAATTTGTAATCTGCTTGTGTTGAAACTCTCTGTGCTGATTATGTGTTAGAAAATAATATACGAATTACTGTTAAGCCATTTAAATTAAACTTTTAAGAAGAAAGGAACTTCTCTGTTTCGATCGAGACGTGCGTAGCACTGTCCTTAAGAGTAAATCACGCCCCTCTGAGAGAGTATCTTGGTGCAGCAGGTTGATGGCGGCCTACCCTCTAGAATTCAACGATCATTGGTCCTGCAAGCGTGCACTCGCAATGCACAGACTCTCGAACAACTCGATTTTGTTTCCTTCAGAGATGCAGGGAAGAACTGAAGAGGTTAAGAAAATTTCAGAATAAGAAGAAGATGGTTAGTTGTGTTGTTGAGAGCAGGGAATAAGTCTTTTATAAAGAGAGTTTTTCATCATTAGAAAATCTTTGGGCAGAAAAATAATATTTGGACAGAGAACCAATCTTTCTATGTGCAGAGGAACAATATTAAGAAATCTTTCCTTGTGCAGAGGAACAATATTGTCTTGAAAAGTGTCACTGCAGAACTTGGGCAGAGAGCTCTCAACGACTAACTATGACATGACATGACATGGAAAGATTTTATTTTAATTTTAAATCCAAAAAATTTTGGCAAAACTTAGCCTATTCGGCGAGTTCACAGTCGCGAGGCTCTGAAACCCGGGATTTGCACGGGTACACATGCATGATTAAGGTTTTCCGGACCCGATAAATCCAATTTCCTTCACTGAGTTTCAATGGGCTTGTGTGCACGCAAGCATCCCCAGTTTCTAGCTCATACAATCCATCAAAAAAGAAACTCCATATATAGACACTAAAGAGTTCTTTTTCTATTTAACGTGAGACTAAATGAACTTTACTTAATTTTGAAATACCTTCAAAATGTTAATATCATGCACGTGCAAGAAACAAAATAGACGATGTCTAATGCACTATAGAGTAGCATGCATAGAGATATCAAACTCGATCCAAGCATTGGTAGCATGGGGAAGGCTCGCTCGATCACGTAAATCATAAAGCCTACAATATGGGAGCACATTTGATGATAACCTCAATACATTTGTTATGGTCAATATGGAACAGGCGAAATACTATCCTATTTACAAACGATAAAACAATGTCAGCATTTATCTGAACACGAGCTTCGTTGTTGATTCTAGCCCAGTTGCAGTAAAAAAATCCCCTTCTTCTCAGCTTGAAATTCGACAAAGGGGGTGTTTGGTTGCAAGGAAGTGGGCGGAAGTAAGGAAATGAGAAAGTATAATTGTTTATTTTCCTATCTATCCAAACACTGGAAAAGAAAAATAAGAAAACCTCTTTTACTTTTCTCTTTTCTCTTTTACACAACCATTTCGTGCTACAGTTAATTTTGTGGTCATGTAAATCTCATTTGTAATAAGTTGTAGCACAAAACAGTTAATTTTTTGATCATGCAAATCTCACTTGCATTCCAGTTACAGTCTATTTTTTATTTTTCTTAATTAATTTTTATTTTAATATTATTTTGCGGTCAACTTTGTGGTCAACTTTTTCACTTCCACTTTCACATTACCATCCAAACACCGGAAAAGACATAATATTTTCAAATCACACTTCCTAACAACATTCAAATACCGAAAAACTTACTCACCAATTCCCAAGTTTCAAAGAAAACTATTACCAATTCCTCACTTCCTTACTTCCTCACTTCCACCCTTAACCAAAAAGGCCCAAAGGGTATTCCAAAGTGTTGAGTAGTTTGATCGTTAATTGACGACCTTGACTCTTTAGTAGCATCTGATGCTGCCCGGTCAGTTTCATTATACTCAGTTCTCTTGTATGTTTTGATATTGTACAATTGAGTTGCCATGAATAATAAGAATAAAAAAAAAAGAGAAGAAAAAACTTAATTCAAGCAAAGTCATGCTTGTAAATCTTAAGCAAATACTGTTTGTGATAATGCCTCAATCTTGATATCTTGAATGCACACACATCAAATGAGAAACTTTCTCCAAATAAGTTTCATGAGAAAACTACGTAGGAGAGATTCTGTAGATAATTCAAACTGTTCATCTTAATTTACATGCTCTAATTAGGCTACCAATAAAAACTCACACAATTTCGTGCCTTTTTACCTATACATCAAATGACATCTTTATTATACTCCGATTATAATATATGTTTTGTAATCACTTGTTGCAGGGATAAAAAAATTCAGAATCGCGTGATTTTTATTGGTAGCTAAATAAAATATGTAGATCAAGGTTAAAGGTTCGGATCATTCACATGATCACTCTTATATGGTTTTCTCACAGTTTTCGTGTGAGAAAGTTTCTCACACGAGAACTATATATATATATATATATATATATATATATATATATATATATATATATATATATATATATAGAGAGAGAGAGAGAGAGAGAGAGAGAGAGAGAGAGAGAGAAGAGACTTGTGTCCTTCCGAAAGGATTGACCCCAAATCCTTCCGATATAAATTCAACCCTCCGACATTCGAATAAAAAATTCACTCGTGAAGTTGATCTATATTATTTCAAGTATCTATAAATCAAAAATCAAGTGTTTTAAATACTTTTTACCCATGTATCAAGTAGGAAAAAAAAGGACGGCCTAAATAGTGAGTAGGTTAGTTTAACGGTGTAGAACATTTGAAACATAACAAAAATTAGTTTGTAGGGGTTTTTAAGTGTTTAGATCATAATCAAATGGCCGGATCAAGAATTCGTATGTTTATAGATATAGATCTAACTGACACGCTACTTTCGGCCGTCCATTTTGTGTCGCTTGATGGATGAGCAAAAAATATTCAAAATACTTGATTTTAATTTATAGATACTTGAAATAATATAGATCAACTTCAACGGAGTGGATCTTATATTTGAATGTCGGAGACTTGATTTTGGTTTATGAATATTTGAAATAATATAGATCAAGTTCAACGAAGTGGATCTTGTATTCTAATGTCGGAAAGTTGAATTTGAGTGAGAAAGATTCTGGGTCAAATTTTTTTGAAAGGACACAACTCTCTCAAACAATACGAAGAGAGAGAGAGAGAGAGATTTGGGCAGGTGACCTAATCCTTCCCACTCAAACAATAAGAGTGAGAATTTATATAATGTGTAACCTATAGCGCATGCATCCTGCAGTTTCATTACGGAGTGAACAATAAATGATCAACTCGTCGCCTTTGCAGCTGCTGCAGCTGATTGGACTCTTGAATCACCATCCAAATTAAGTCCTAAACGCATAGAAAAAGATTAAAAAAAATTTAGGAGCTGCACGTTAATCACAAACATTACAGCTAGCTAGCTAGCCACTGTAACTGGCCAAAGCAAAATTAAACGATGAGATGGGGCATCGAATTTCAAGCAGTAGCATGAGCTGTAGCTCCTTCTAGCTTCATCCTCTGCCATGCCTTTTTCTTTCCACAAGCTTTTACACGGAACAACTCAACAGCGTTCGCACTGCATCTGATTCCTTGTCGAAGCCACAGACATGTTGTCCACGAGTTGAGAGAAGCAAGAATTCGATGGAAATGTCAAGTATACGATGATATGACAAAAAGAGCTACATGACGATTTTATCATAATGTGTTTTTTTTTTATTTTGTATTTTAAAAATACTGTAAGTCCCTCATATCTTTTTCTAGTATAGAATGGAGAAAAACTATTCTCGTAATATTATTTCCTTTCTCGCAATGTCAGTTATAGATTTTGAACTTGTGATTTTCTTGTGAAGAAATCTAAATTGTCTTAATTCTCTTAAAGTTTCTCACATTTTTACTCTTATCTTGAACATTCATCTGTATGATATATCGATATGTGATCTGAGGATAAAAATTGACCGATAAACATAGTCATCCAACCTACGTTGTGTTGTGAGTGATCGACTGCCAAGATCATTTTCTCAAGTTATTACCGTTAATATCCAGATGTTTCACGTTGGGGTTCCTCTTCAAGTCAACAATACTTAAACGAGCACAAGATGACTCTGTCATGAAAGGAGAATTTGTGTGGTAACCAAACACTAGATATACAATCTAGAGAGAATCTTAGAAGGGTAAGCCATAAAAACCCCAACTCTCTATCAATTTTTGTTTAAAGGATTAATCTCTAACTTATGTATCAGAGGGAATTTCTAGACCAAAATCTTTCTTTGGATCTCAGATCAGATGATAACCTTTTTAGCTTTCCAAACCCATCAACTTATTAATCTAAGAGTTGGCCGTACAAAAGCGAGCAACATCAACATTCATATTTGTATATATTAATTTTAGAACATAGAATAGTTATTGTAACAATGAGTAGAGTCATGAGAGTTCTCAGTTTAAAATTGATTACTTGTGATGAAAAAAATATTACAGATAAAAAAATAACAAAGTGCAAGTAACTACTCCTGACGAACAATACATTAATTAATTCAGCACTAACACGATGATAATAAAATGATATTAAAGTTAGGATCACAATACTGAACTAATTTTTTGAGATCCATTTGCATTACATACAGTGAGAAAGTTTCTCTCACACGCGCGCGCATATATATATATATATATATATATATATATATATATATATATATATATATATATATATATATATAGAGATAGACTTGTATCCTTTCGAAAGGATTTGATCCCGGATCCTTCCCACTCAAAATCAACCCTCCAGCATTCGAATACAAGATCCACTCTGTTGAAGTTGATCTATACTATTTCAAGTATCTATAAACCAAAAATCTAGTGTTTTAAATACTTTTTGCCCATCCATCAAGCGACGCAAAATGGATGGCCGAAAGTAGTGAGTTGGTTAGATCTATGTCTTTAGACATACAAATTCTCGATCCGGCCATTTCATTATGATCTAAACATTTAAAAACCCCTATAAACTAATTTTTGTTAGATTTCAAATGTTCTACACCGTTAAACTAACCAACTCACTATTTAGGCCGTCCGTTTTTCCCCTACTTGATGGATGGGCAAAAAGTATTTAAAACACTTGATTTTTGGTTTATAGATACTTGAAATAGTATAGATCAACTTCAATGGAGTGGATCTTGTATTCGAATGTTGGAGGGTTGAATTTGAGTGGGAAGGATCCGGGATCAAATCCTTTTGAAAGGATACAAGTCTATCTCTATATATATATATATATATATATATATATATATATATATATATATATATATATATAGTGAGTTGATCCCTAAGAACGGTTCTCACGAATTCATGTGAGAACTTTCACGTGGGCCATCGGATCTGATAGAGATCTAGTTTTATTTAATTTGATATATCAGATCCGACGACCCACGTGAAAGTTCTCACAGAAATCCGTGAGAACCGTTCTTAGAGGATCAGCTCCCTATATATATATATATATATATATATATATATATATATATATATATATATATATATATATATATATATATATATAGAGAGAGAGAGAGAGAGAGAGAGAGAGAGAGAGATGAGAATCAGCTGACACAGGAGGCAACTCCGTCCTATATCGCACTTAAAACTCAAGTTTTTGAGAGCTGAGAGAGGGATCTGTACCTCAGCCGCCAGCTGAGACTCTCTCAGCTGGCGCAATGTGGCTAAATTTTAACCACAATTTTGAATGCTGGTATCATGCTCGTAGTGTTATATGAGGATTGTGATTAAGTTGCAATGTTTTTATGAGGACTGCTGCCATGGTCGCAGTCTTTTTCTGAGGACTGCGACCTTAGTCGCAGTCCTAATTACACTGAAAATATATGATTTTTTAGAACTGCGACCATATTACAGTGGATTGTGACCATGTTGCAATAAGTTTGCGATCATTTTCAAGTGACAACTGAGAGAGGCTCTCTCAGCTGGCGACTGAGATACATTTTTCTCATATATATATAAAACTGCAGAATCTTAACTTTCTGAGAAAGAGAAACTCATAAATGTAGAGTTATTGTGAAATTAGTTGCAAAAGTCACTATCTAGCTAGTTATTATTTTAGAGCCTAAGTAACCCACCCTTATTAAGATAGCTGATTGAAAGCGGCTTTCTTTCTTATATATGGCAGCTAAATACAAAAATTACATACTTCCTTAATCCAGAACGTCACATGCACGCGCACACCCCCCACGAACAGTGGCGGACCCATGATGTGTTTCCAGTGTGAGCACAAATATAATAAGAATTTCAGTGTGCGCGTAAATGTAGTAAGGACTAAGAGGGTTTATCTCCTTGGCTCCTTATAAAGGGGTACACAAATTCTTCCATTTTTATTTTTATTTTCATATTGCAAACTTCTTTTGGAAATAAATGGATGACATGGGACTAGTCGTTTTCTCTTGAAAAAAAAGGGAGAGAGATAAGTAGGTAAAGGCAATTCAACATGTACTTATTTAAGTTTTGGCTCAGAATACATCAATTCAATTTTTTTGTATTTTCGCTGATTAACCTCTTGAGTCATTTAAGACATAAGAATTGATGCCTGGTTTTTGTTAATTTTATAACCTCTTGAATCAAATTTAATGTCTAGTTTATGCATACAAGCAATTGGGATATATTAACAAATCAAACAGACTCAATAAGCTTTTATGAGTTTGAACCTTCATCTACTATATATCTACATTAATTGGCCTTTTCCAATAGATTTCTTTACATATGCAAGCAAGTTAGAGTTGCCTTACAAGCAACCCTCAGCTATTTATTTCTACACTAATGTGAGCACAAACTTTTTTCTCATCTAATTTCCTTTTAAATGTCACACAAATTAATGCAATAAATTACCCTTTTTTCTTGCTATGATGCGATGAGCTCCTAAAGTTGTGATTACTTTTTCTAACACAACCACATGGATATTGTTGGTCTCTTAATTAGAAAAGGTGACTTAATTTCATAAAATTATCATGAACTTTCATTTTATTTTGAGAAATATACTAAAAATTTAAAAACTTGCAATAAACTATCATCAACATGAATTTTCATGGTAGTTGTGTGATATTTTTTGGGGCTTTTACGAAAAGTTCATGATAGTTTATTGTATTTTTAAAATTTTATAGTGGTTTTCTGAAATCAAACCGAGAGAAAATGATTAAACAGATACATCTAGTAAGTGGTAACAAGTCTGATTTGGGCCTAGCGGACGAAGATAGGCCAATTTTTCGGCCAACATATTTTATGGTGTTTGACACCCAAGCCCTTTTCTATAAAGGGCCCATATTGTAGAAGAAAAATATTTGGGTCTAGGCTAACTCCAAGATAGTAAAATAATTAGCATGACTTAATTCATTTTGCAAGGAGATAAAATGTACGTGATGCATAAAGAAGGTTCGAACTAAAAATTAATCAGCGAATCCCATTGTAGCCTAATAGTAAAATTTCTTTGCAGTGGACAAGAGATCTGAAGTTTAAATCCTGGTTACACTAGGCTACAGTCCTATATTCCAAAAGAGAGTGGTGGTTAATTTTTCACAGCAAACAAGAGATTTGGGTTTAAATTCATTTTCGCTAGAATTTGACTTATTCTCAACTAAAGGAAAAAAGAAAAAAGAAAAATAGAAGGTAAAAAGGATTATCTCTCTTTCTTTTCTTTTCCCATGGTAATTTAGGCATGAGAAAGATGCATGCATAAAATTAAAAAATAAATTCAGCCTCCGCCTCCCTCTCTCATCTAATCAAGGGAGAACTCTGCCGGCCGACCGCTCCCCCTCCGCAATTCTGCCAGTGGCAGTGGTGAGTCGTGACGACTCTCGTCGCCTCTCTCATCTGATCAAGGAGATCTCTGTCGGCCGACTGCTCCCACTCCGCCACGGCTCCGCTAGTGATAGTTACGACGACTCTCAATGCCTCTCTCTGTCATCTTTGATCTGATCTTGGCAATTCGGCTTGATCTCTTTCCTCTTTGATGTGATCACTCGAATGAGCTGATATATTTAAGACATACATTCTACTAAAAATTAAGACAAATATTCTCTCTGAAATTTGTCTCGGTTTGTGTTTTGTGTACTTCAAATCAAGTGAAAAAGTACTGATCTACTGAGATTTGATTGTACAGTTATTGGGTATTGTTATCCAAATACTATAAAGGAGAGTTGTATCTTGGGAGATCAGTGTCCAGTAACCCGTTAACACCATAGCAGGGGACGTAATTGTCTTCAAAAGATTCGTTATACACGTATCTCACTTCATATACTGTGTAATTGAACTAATAATTTTTTACAAGGGTTATGCGGGAATATTTATTTCTATAATATTATTGTTAATATATTTATTATATTGGGATTGACTTATACTAGTCTCATTGGTGTTTAACTAAGAAAGAAAATTGAAAAGTAGTTGTGCAATTAAGAAACGTTTTATCGAACAAAAGTCTCCCACCCGATTTTCACCAACATGACCAATTAAAACGGTTGATCTTGATTAATTGTCTGAACTAACAAAAACTAGATTAGTAACTTATTAACTCATTTAGATTTCTTTATTTTCTACTTGAATGAAAATAAACACAAGATTTTGCTATGCTTAAAATTCTTAAATAATCAAGACTTTAATAGATTGTATATTGTTAAATAATAATATATGCTTAAGAGTAGAAATCTAGGGTTATCCTATGTTTAGATCTAAATAATTTTGATTTATATTTTTTATAATTGTTGATTTAATCTAAATTACTAGGCTATTACGTAATTATGAATAACTTATGCTTTAAGAAAATAAATTGATAATTATAATGGTAAGATAAATTGTTTGATTCCAATTATTTTCGGAATGTGAGATTGCATGTTTTGAAAAACAAGGGCATTTTCTAGGAGCATAGGATCAGTTACAAATATCTCTTGATGCCATTATCAGTTTTTTTAAAATTAGTTCCATTGTTTGTTTGTGATGGAACGAAGAACAATGTTATTATATACACATAGCCATAGACATATGCACAATTGAACGTAATATAGAAATTTTGTCATCTTGCGTTGCTTTTTATTAAAAGAAGACAAAAAACATGTGAATAAAAATTTGATTACTTAAAACCTTAAATTATTATATTCAACTTTTCTTCATTATTTTATGCCCGCTTCTCGCTTCTCTGCTGCTTCGCATTGACCCGAATCCAACCCGACCGGCTAAAGTCAGTGACCGCAGTTGGGTTGGATCCATGCCCATTAAAGATCCAATGGGCAGATATACAACAATTTGTAGATTTTAACCCGCTTCCTATCGGGTCGGGCTCGTGATTTAACAGGTCAAAAATACATGTCACCCCGCGTAATTTGCCAACCTTGCCAAAGATCTCTTGTGGCTATATAAAATAATATATTAATTTCAAAATAAATCACAACCGTTTATATCTCTTAATCGGGTCCGAATCCGAATCCAAATTGGACAAACCCTCGAAATTCCAAACTGGACTTTCGTACCAAACAAAAACAATGAGACCAAAACACGCATGCACTCCTATTGTGAGTCAAACTACAAGTCCTCCCCTATATAAAAGCAAACCAAGTACTTGGCTTTTATAGTTCTAACTCTACAACACAAAGTGTTCTGCAACAAGAGCTGAGACATGATGCATTGGACTTGGAAGAAGAAGACGATGAAGGAGGAGGAGGAGGTGAAGGAGGAAGACAAGAAGTCGATCGCCAAGGGCCGCGTGCCCATGCTCGTTGGGCAAAGCAAAGAGAGGGTTGTGGTGCCGGTGAAGCTCTTGAAGAAGCCGTGCGTGAAGGAGTTGCTCGACATCGCGGCAATGGAGTATGGGTACGGGCAAGAAGGGGTCTTGAGGATACCTTGTGAGCTTGAGCGTTTCAAGCAGGTGATCAGTGTGGCTTCAAAGGGAAGATAATTTGTAAAATTTTGATACTTTGCGTTTTGGTTTAGGGTTAGGGTTTTAGGTTGCCAGTCTGAAGAATTTGGTTCAAGGCATGCGTGCATGTTTTTTTTTTTTTTTTTTTTAAAGTTTTTGAATGTAGTGCGTAGAGAGATTGACCATTGATGTAATGCATTAATTGGTAGAATTGAATTTTAATTAGATTTTTTTTTAAGAACAGAAATGTTAATTAGAGTTAATGTTCACTTCCTTGATCAGTTCTTGAGAGAAAAACCCGCAAGCTTGAGGTGATGAAAAGTCAGAGATAAAAAGAAAAAGAAAAAGCCCATGTTGCTCTAGATATATATTTCGGAGTATAACTCATAATATCAATACTTAAAACTATCAATTTTCAGGGTTGGTATCAAACATTATAAGTAAGTTCATATGAGTTTGAACCTTTCTCTACTATATATCTACATTACTTAGCCTTTTCCATTAGAGGCAGACTCATCAGCTACAGCTCCTAATAGATTTCTTTACATATGCAAGCAAGTTAGAGTTGGCTTACAAGCAATTCTCAGCTATTTATTTCCACACTAATGTGATAACAAACTTTTTTTCGCATCTAATTTCCTTTTAAATGCCACACAAATTTAATGCAATAAATTACCCCTTTTTTCTTGTTATGCATGATGCAATAAACCCTTAAAGTTGTGATTACACTTTTTAACACAACCATATGGACATTGTTGGTCTCTTAATCGAAAAAGGTGACTTAATTTCATAAAACTATTATGAACTTTTATCTTATTTTGAGAAATATACAAAAAAATTTACAACTTGCAATAAACTATTGTTCGGATAAAACTGAGTAATTTCAAATCGCCAAATTTAGTATAGAAGTAAAAGCGGAAAATCGTGTGGTGATCGGATTAAAAGTACCGTGTAGCCTATGGCTAACGGGTCGTGTCTACGAGGAGAGATGTAATGCAAGCGTTTCAGTATTTTGTTTTGAAAACAAGTTTAGTTTCTGTTTTTAAAAAGAAAAAAAAGAATATGATTGTTGAGAGTTTGGTTTTTGGAAAATGAATGAGTTTATTTTTATAAATAGAAGAAATTAGCTCACTATTCTACTACTCAATTATGTGTTCTTCTCTTGAAAGTTTTAATGTCTTAACTAAATTATAAGCCAAAGTTAAAACTTGAAGTTCAAAAGGCGTTCAAGCAAAGCATGTAAGATAAGTTTTGAAAATTTTAACTTCATTTTAAAATAGCTTTTAAGTTGAATGTTAAACCATCAAGCAAATGAGCAAGAATGGGATAAAAGCAGGTTTCGAAATTGTTTTGAAGTGAAAGTTTAAAAAATCATTACCCATCCTCATCCTCCTTCAAGAACACTAGCAAATATGCGAGACTTAATTTAGCATTCATATAATTTCGATGGGTTTGTTTTCACAGAAATCAATCAAGAAGACGACTAATAGAAGAGAGATGATACTGAGCTCAGAAAACTAAATTAGCTACTCATAATCGAAATAAAATAAGAAGATGAAATAAAGCAAGACATGTCGACATAAACAACGTGGTGAAAAAAAAAATCCATTGAATCTTTATTGATATCTTTTCAATCTTCAATAATAACACTCTCTGTCTCTCTCTCTCTGTTAGACTAAACTAGCATAAAAACAAAAGAAATGAAAATTACAATCACCTGCAACTAGCTAACAAAAATCTTAACTTTAGAGTAAACAAAAACTTAATTCTTCTCTTCATCCCTGTAACTCTAAAAAATGTAATATTTATAGGCGAAACTGGATAGAGAGAGAGCATACGAAGATAGGGGGAGCAAACGTTCCCTAAGCAGATCTTATCCAGTCGCAGATTCGTGGCTTTTGCCACGAACTGGCTAGATCCAGGGGCGTGTGATCCTTGATTCTCCGATACACTTTAATCTTCAGCGGTTTTTTAGTTTGAACTCTGGATGGCGATATCACCGTTGATTTTCAAGTGAACCAAATAGATACGTATAACTCCTATTTTAACTATTATTATTTGATATTATCTTCTCTCTCCATTAATAATCACTGATTGGTCAAAACAAGGTACAAGAAGTTATTGCACAAGAACTAGGTATAAAAGATATGGTTCAATGTTTAGAGTTCACCTTTAGTTCTTGTTCACTTCAAATATGTAATTGATATACCTTGTTCCAATCTTCCGCTATAGCATAAAGCTATACCGAGTCGAACCACAAGGAGAGCTAGCGTAGAAGCGTTACGATACTCGTGAGAAAAGAAAACGAGAATTCTTCTCTTGCTTAAAAGAATGAATAAATCACAAAGAAAGGAATTAAAGAGTGTATGGATATGTTCATGGTGGTAAGTGAAAAGAAATCAAGATCAAGGTTGTTGTATTCACACTAAAAGGAAAGAAAACTTTAGAAAACTTGAATGAAAGAAAATCATGACTAGCTAACCTTAACTACCTTGCCAAAACATACTAAACTCCTTGATAGTGATGCATGCCTCATGTTGATTCATTGGCATGGATATGTCTTGCTTGTTGGTCTAATTACTTTCTCACTTGGATGATGGGGATTCATTCTTGGACTTGTCTTGTAGCCTCCATAGATGGTCATCGGCCTACAAATTAGACTTTCAATAATGGAAACAAAAGAGCTACACTCAAGGGATGCTAATGAATAGGCATACAACATTCAAGAATCGACATAATGAAGTTGTACAACAAATAGCATATTGGTGATCCATCTCCATGTTCCATCAAGGCACTAGTTCAAAGACTAGGCTCCAAGTGAGGCACACAAGAATCATATGGAGAATTACAACAAGATACTTGCCAAGAAATGAAAAGAAACCCATCGGAGAAGAGAAAACCATACAAATTGCAAGATGAAGTAAAGCAATCACCCATGAGTTAGAAGTTAGCAAGGTAGTGGTTAGCTAGTACATGGAGAAAGAATTAGCTACACACCATTACAAAAGAAAAGCTAAACATGAATTAAATTGCAAGAAAGTAAACAAAGCAAGTAAGGAAAGAAATCAAACTAGAATCAAGCTCAAGTAGAGAAGTAGAGAATGGATCAATCCTTGTATAGCTCCAAGTTGTCACTCCTTGATGATACAAGCTCTCTCTCTCTTACAACTCTCTCTTGCAATGAAATCTAGGGAGAAGAAGATCATAGAGAGCTAAAAACCCTAAACAAAAACTAACAAAATACAAAACTTTGAACTAATCTCTCTCTCTTCTCTGATCAGTTTTTGTACGCAGGTCAAGGTCCAGTATTATAGCATGGGAGAGAACCTTCGAGAGCCTAGTTTGTTGCCACAAAATCCGGGGCTCAACGGCCCTAGATCTGCCGCGCCCAAACCGCAGATCGCGGCAAGATCCTGGCCGTTGATCCGGATCTTTCTGTTGAAGGTTGTTGAGAGTTAGTTTGGCCACGTGGTATATCTAGAATCTTCGTTTGTTGGGCGGATCTTTCTGGATCTGGATTTGAATTTGGCTTTATCTTTAATCTTGATTAATCACTTAATTAGTGTTAATTAAGTGATTATTTGAAAATCTCTCCTTTAAGTATGTACCTGCAAATATGTAGAGAAGAGGAGTAAAAATCACATATTTATTTGTAATATGCATGGGGATTATGATGTAAAATATGCAATATTGGATACCAATCACACCCCCACACTTATTCTTTTGCTCGTCCCGAGCAAAACAAAGAAAAAGAAAAGAAAAATCTATACTACCAATTTATTTACACCACTTTCGCAGGTGACGCGATTGCACTGAGCGTGTGCAACAAGCCGTTAAACCTCTAGGTTACCCTAGAGGAGGAGTGTTGTCTCCTGAGGGTTTTCAGCGGATTACACCCACAAAATTCATAAAGAAAGAAGACAAATGTTAGTATTTTGAAAACGCATTTTGAATAAGAGACATGTTTACGAACTATTTTTGCAAAAATATAAGTGATCCTAGGTCATAAGTCCACCTATAATCATTCTTCCTTAAACTTAGTATCCATGCAAGATCTTGTCTTCAATTAAGGTAAGAATTCAAAATTGGATTGAATATTTTATCTTTCATAAAACCTAGATAATATGCACACCGTGTAAGTGAAGATTTCTGGGATTTCAACTCTAACCATCAAGCCATTTATTTATTTATATATACTTTTTATGCTTTTTTCTTCCCTTAGTTTAGGCTTTCTAGTCTACCCTTGTAGCGAGCCTTTAACCGATGACTCCCAAACCAGACGGTCTTAGGGCACCAGATGAGAAAACATCCCTCGGGTTTAAGGTCTCGAGTAGAAAAGGCCACGAAACTAAAGAGGATTATTTATTATCACCGTTAGGCGTGAGTAACCATGCTTCTTGAGGCATAGTTATCCAGCTTAATAAGTGATCTTTATTTATATATATATATATTTTTTTTTTCTTTTTTTTTTTTATTATATGGCATTTTTGGTCTTTGTCTCCATCCCAAGAAATGTGTAAGTGTAAAGTGCATATTTATCTAAGGTAAAAATTCAAGATAAAAATATCTCACCAATTTTACTTACTTAGTTTATAATTTCAAACAAGATCTATTACTTCAACTATGTTTAAGATGTCATAATTAAGGCTTTCTTAATTTCTAAGATACATCTTAATTTTCTTAAAAATAGAACAAAACTTTGTCTCTTATTTCAAAAAGTTTTTATTTTTTTATATTTATATTTTTATTATTTCTAAAGAAATGTAAAAAGAAAGAAAGGAAATGTAAAAGAAAGAAAGTCTAAAAACTCTATGTTAGTAAACCCTCCCCCACACTTATTTCATGCATTGTCCTCAATGCATTATGATATATGTATGCATGAAACAAAATGGAAGGGGAAGGAATTATTTACAAGGAATATACAAGTGTAACTCTCACCTGGGCTTTTGGTCGCTTCCCTCTGGCCCGTTTCCCATCGTTCCAATGTGTTCTCTTTCTTGAGCTCCATTGGGAAACGGTCTGAATTATTCTAACCCTAGGTGTTTCCAGTTTCAATTGGTTGTTATTTTCATTCATACTCTTTCTACCACATCGTTCACAAAACAAAGTCCTTATCAGCACTCTCACTCAGAATCTCATCACTTCCAATGTTAAGAAATTTTAGCTCTTCTCCATATAATTCTTCAAAACTCAAATCAACATCCGGGAGTGGACAATCAGCTAACTTACCCCGAGTTGACTCATCTAAACACATGATCTCTTCAGCAAACAAGTCTTCAAATGATATATCAATCGGAGGTTCAAATACACTCTCAGTTGGCTTATTGAAAGTGAAAATATCCAAATCAACTTTCCCCGTTTGAAAGGGTACTCGGATAAGAGAATCACAAGATTGTGACTCATCTTTTGGATCTTCACTTTCCTCCTCACAATTGTTATTAATGAAGCTAACCTCAAATGTTTTATCTTTTGTTTTATGAGGCTGTGTGTGGAAGACATTGTGTTCATGTGTCATGTTACCAAAAGTCAACCTCATTGATCCATTCCGGCAATTAATGATTGCATTTGCAGTAGCCAGGAATGGTCGTCCCAGAATGACAGGAATTTGTGCCCTTTGATTGGAATTTGACACTGGTTTTGTTTCAAGGACAACAAAGTCAACAGGATAAAAGAATTCTCCAACTTTGACAAGGACATCTTGAATTACCCCCTTGGGTTTAGTAACAGAGCGGTCAGCCAATTGGATGGTCATTTGGGTCGGGAGGAGATCACCTAACCCTAATTGTTGGTACACAGAGAAAGGTAGGAGATTAATGCTGGCCCCCAAATCAAGAAGTGCCCTATTTATTGTAGTCTGTCCTATGATGCATGAAATGGTGGGGCTCCCTGGGTCTTTGTATTTTACAGGAATTGGACCAGTGAGCAATTCAGTAATGGATGATGCAAGGAAGACTTTTTTAGGGACTTGGGTCTTCCTCTTCTTGGTGCACATTTTCTTCAAGAATTTAGCATATGATGGCACTTGTTGAATGGCATCAAGGAGAGGGACATTGATTTGGACCTTATTGAATGTTTCTTTATTTTCTCCATGTAAGCATTTGACTTGTTATTTAGAAGCCTATTTGGATATGGTACTCTAGGCTTATAAGGTTGCTCATCTACCTTTTCTTTCCCCTTGGCTTGAGATGTGGATGGCTCTGAACTAGAGGATTGTTTGTCAAAAGTTGGTGGCATTGGGACATGAGGTGTTGGCTTTGGTACTGGATGAGATTGTGAACTAGAAACCTTATTGTCAACTTGTTTACCAGATCTCAGGGTATGAATGGCATGACAGTGACTGGGTCCTGAATCTTCAACTTTGGGATTTAGCAATGGCTGATTTGGGAACAAATTTCTTTGATTCTCAGCCAATTGCCCAATTTGGGACCTTCATTTCATTCAACTCCTGCTGCTGGTTTTTGTTAAGGTTTCTATCATTTGTTTCAACTCAGATATTTCAGAATTATTTTGGGGTGGATGTTGAGGATATGGAGATTGGAATTGTGATTGGTCATATGATGTTGGCATATAATAAGACTGATATGACTGTGGTGGACTTTGAGGTGGATGAACATACAGTGAATTCTGACTGAAACTGGATGGATGAAACTGAGCATTGTTTGGATATGGAAGTGGTGGCATATGATGCTCAGGACCAGACTGACTCCATAAAGAATTTGGATGGTTCTGCCATCCTGAATTGTAAGTGTTGAAATATGGAGGTCTGGTAAATGCTGCATTCATATTCTCCTGACATGAGTGGAGCTGAGATAATGGACACTCCTCCAAGACATGGCTAAGGTCATGACAGTTGGTGCAACCCGGTTTAATCAGAGGCAATGGGTTGACCTGGTTGACCATAGAATTCCCTTTTGACTCAAGCAGTTCTATCCTCTTTATTAATTGTGTGATCTTGGTTTCTGCAGCTAGAGAGGATTCTTTGGAGTGTGTACCAGTTCTGGAAGTGGTGGAAGTGGATTTGTCAGGACAAGACTCCCACTGAATGGTTTTTTCAGCTAGGGTTTCAAAGAGATCCCACCCCTGATGTTCATCTTTCTTCAAAAATTCCCCCTGGCACATGGATTCTAAAAGGGTTTTTGTTTGGTAATCTAATCCATCATAGATAATCTGGCATAGACGCCATTTCTCTATGCCGTGATGGGGACACAGGGCAAGAAGGTCTTTGAAACGCTCAAGATACTTCCAGAAAGGTTCATTTGTTTCCTGCTTGAATTGCATTATGTTCTTTCTCATGAGGGCTGTTTTGTGGATAGGATAGAATTTCTTAAGAAAGACTTTAACAAAATCCTCCCATAAAGATATGGAACTGACAGGAAGATTATAAAGCCATTTCTTAGCTAAATCCTTAAGTGCAAACGGTATGAACCGTAACCTAACAGCATCCTCAGACAGTTGGGAAATTCTCATCATTTGACATACCTCTTCAAACTCACGAATAAAGAGGTACGCGTCCTCAGACTCTAGACCATGGAAATGGGGAAGTGTACTAATGAATTGTGATTTCAGCTCAAAATTGTTTCCATTAGGCTCGGGGAGAAGAATGCATGAAGGAATGGAGGTGCGAATCGGATAAAATCGATCCTGAAGTGAGACGTTGTTGGTCATTGGATGAAGTGGTTGTGGAAGTGTAAGTGTAGAAAGAATTAGGATTACGGAACCACTCTCGTATATACAATCACAAACAACGTGCACCGATCACACCAGCGAAAAAGAAAAATAACAAAAGAAAAAAAAAAAAAAATCAATCCAAGCTTGTCTAGAGTTTCTGGTCCTAGATGACTCCTAAATAGACTGTCCACAGGAGGTTTGGTGTAGACGCTGACTATAAGCAAATCAGCCAGGGAAGGGTAAGGTTGGTGGGAGGTTTTCCGTCCGAAGACGTTCCTTAATTAAGTAACCAGCAACCTTCGGGCTTTCGGCCCTCAACCCCTTTCCTAGACACTGATTTTACAGAAGTCAATTTCCAACACTTTTCCCCCTTAGGATAATCTCCTAAGTGAGTCCGGACGTCCCTAGGGCCAACGTCTATCAAATTTTATTTACAAGCTTGGGATTGTGAGTGCTGGGATAGTGGTTTGCGGGCTAAGGAAAGGGTAATGACCTCCCCACCTTATCTTATTTACAGGTATTGCCCTTAAAATTGATTCGTGCAAGTGTACGATGTAAACAACCAAGGTTCACTCCAAGTAAGATAAATCAAACAAAGAGTGAGTCCTAGTCAATATGCAATGCTTACGTACCTTGTCCCCCGCACTCTTCAACAGTAAAAGTAAAGAATTGAAAGACACGTGCCTAAAATGCAAATGTCTAACAATTTTTATCAATTACAACCAATTTTTAACTGTTGAATTAATTTAGCAGGTATATGGTGAAGAATACAAAATTTCAAGTATATCAGCAGCTGTATTTTGCAGAACCAGAGGCCCTGCAGAAAATCTGTAAGTAGTGAACTCCTTATTGCCGCGTTCCCACGGCAAATTGCCGTGGATCCGCGGCAATTTGGAGGGATCCTGGGCTCTGCTTTCTTGAGCAGAGGCCCAGGTCCACTTATATGTTTCTTCTGTGCAAGATATTCTGTATCTTCAACCTGTACCTGCAACAGAGAAGAAATATCGTTTAGTTTCTCACTATTAAAAATACCGTTGCTCTCCCCGGCAACGGCGCCAAAAAATTGATTGGTACTAAACAAGGTACAAGAAGTTATTGCACAAGAACTAGGTATAAAAGATATGGTTCAATGTTTAGAGTTCACCTTTAGTTCTTGTTCACTTCAAATATGTAATTGATATACCTTATTCCAATCTTCCGCTATAGCATAAAGCTATACCGAGTCGAACCACAAGGAGAGCTAGAGTAGAAGCGTTACGATACTCGTGAGAAAAAGAAAACGAGAATTCTTCTCTTGCTTAAAAGAATGAATAAATCACAAAGAAAGGAATTAAAGAGTGTATGGATATGTTCATGGTGGTAAGTGAAAAGAAATCAAGATCAAGGTTGTTGTATTCACACTAAAAGGAAAGAAAACTTTAGAAAACTTGAATGAAAGAAAACCATGACTAGCTAACCTTAACTACCTTGCCAAAACATACTAAACTCCTTGATAGTGATGCATGCCTCATGTTGATTCATTGGCATGGATATGTCTTGCTTGTTGGTCTAATTACTTTCTCACTTGGATGATGGGGATTCATTCTTGGACTTGTCTTGTAGCCTCCATAGATGGTCATCGGCCTACAAATTAGACTTTCAATAATGGAAACAAAAGAGCTACACTCAAGGGATGCTAATGAATAGGCATACAACATTCAAGAATCGACATAATGAAGTTGTACAACAAATAGCATATTGGTGATCCATCTCCATGTTCCATCAAGGCACTAGTTCAAAGACTAGGCTCCAAGTGAGGCACACATGAATCATATGGAGAATTACAACAAGATACTTGCCAAGAAATGAAAAGAAACCCATCGGAGAAGAGAAAACCATACAAATTGCAAGATGAAGTAAAGCAATCACCCATGAGTTAGAAGTTAGCAAGGTAGTGGTTAGCTAGTACATGGAGAAAGAATTAGCTACACACCATTACAAAAGAAAAGCTAAACATGAATTAAATTGCAAGAAAGTAAACAAAGCAAGTAAGGAAAGAAATCAAACTAGAATCAAGCTCAAGTAGAGAAGTAGAGAATGGATCAATCCTTGTATAGCTCCAAGTTGTCACTCCTTGATGATACAAGCTCTCTCTCTCTTACAACTCTCTCTTGCAATGAAATTTAGGAGAAGAAGATCATAGAGAGCTAAAAACCCTAAACAAAAACTAACAAAATACAAAACTTTGAACTAATCTCTCTCTCTTCTCTGATCAGTTTTTGTACGCAGGTCAAGGTCCAGTATTTATAGCATGGGAGAGAACCTTCGAGGGCCTAGTTTGTTGCCACAAAATCCGGGGCTCAACGGCCCTAGATCTGCCGCGCCCAAACCGCGGATCGCGGCAAGATCCTGGCCGTTGATCCGGATCTTTCTGTTGAAGGTTGTTGAGAGTTAGTTTGGCCACGTGGTATATCTAGAATCTTCGTTTGTTGGGCGGATCTTTCTGGATCTGGATTTGAATTTGGCTTTATCTTTAATCTTGATTAATCACTTAATTAGTGTTAATTAAGTGATTATTTGAAAATCTCTCCTTTAAGTGTGTACCTGCAAATATGTAGAGAAGAGGAGTAAAAATCACATATTTATTTGTAATATGCATGGGGATTATGATGTAAAATATGCAATATTGGATACCAATCAATCACATGCATAATTAAGACAAGTAAATAGAAGGGGTTATTGCTAGATAAATATAGAAATGTAATAATAATAAATACAATATACGTGTACGATCAACAATCATCAACATGAATTTCCATTGTAGTTGCGTGATACTTTTTTGGGTTTTTATGAAAGTTCATGGTACTTTATTGTACTTTTAAAATTTTATGGTGGTTTTCTGAAATCAAACCGAGAGAAAATGATTATACAGAAACATCTCGTAAGTGGTAACGGGCCTGGGCAGGACAGAGCACATAATGAAAGGCCCATTTTTCGGCCGACACATCTTATGTTGTTTGAGCCAAGGCCCTCTCTATTAAGGACCCATATTGTAGAAGAAAAACATTTGGGTCCAGCCTAACTCCAAGAAGGCAAAATAATTAGCATGACTTATTTCATTTTGCAAGAAGATAAAATGTATGTGGTGATGTATAAAAAAGATCGAACTAAAAATTAATCAACAAATGCCATTGTAACGTAATAGTAAAATTTCTTTGATTGGAAAAGAAGTCAGGGATTCAAATCTTGCTTAGACCAGGCTACGGCCCTATATTCCAACAGAAAAAAAAATACTACAAAGTTAGACCGAAAATCAAGGGAAAATGATAACCATTCAGATCTTCATATATTCGGGCCATCATACGGCTGATAGGCCTTGGGCCCAGTTAGGATGCGTTCAGATGAGATCCACATAAATACTGCTTTATAAATTTGGGCCTAATGGCGGGTTGGTTGTTCCCCGAGCCCGATCTGGCCCATTTAATCAACCCCACCTAGGGATTGTAGTCTTAAAACTTATTCCTTTACGTGGTGGCTAATTTTTGCAGCAAACAAGAGATTTGGGTTTAAATTCGTTCACGCTAGAATATAACTTATTCTCAACTAAACACCGGGGGAAATGGGGGATAGAAGGTAAAAGGGAGTATCTCTATGTCTATTCTTTTCCCATGGTAATTTAGGCATGGGAGAATTCAAGCCAGTGGTGGAGCCAAATAAATTCAGCCTAGGCCCTCAGACTCAGTCCAAGCCAGCTTCTAGGCCCAAATGCATAAAACTAAAAAATAAATTCAGTCCCCCCCCTCTCTCATATAACCAGGGGGAACTCTGTCGGCTGACTGCTCCTCCGCAATTCTGACAGTGGCAGTGGTGAGTCGCGATGGCTCTTGGTGCCTCTCTCTGATCTGATCAAGGAGATCTCTGTCGGTCAACTGCTCCCTTTGCCACTGCTCCACCAGTATAGTCACGATGGCTCTCGGTGCCTCTCTCTGTCATTTCTAATCTGATCTCGATAATTCGGCTTGATCTCTGTCTGGTGATCTGATCTCTTTCCTCTTTGATCTGATCTCTCGAATGGGCCGATATATTTACTCCCGTCTCTGATCTATCGTCGTTATCCTTCTCTCCCTCGTTCTCTCTCATCACCGGTGGTTTCTTCGAGGTAGTATGATTCGAGATATATTTCAATTTTGGGAGCCATTTTTGCTTTTCTTTTTCTCCTAGGGCTTCTAAATCGAATGCAAGTGCTTTTGTAGGGATCAGGAGCTCTGCCACTCTGTTTTATGATAGTTTGACCAGGCTATCGAATCGGTACAAAGTTGGGACCACTCGATAAACTCGCCAGGCCTTGTAAGCTTCTGAATATGATTTATTTATTTATTATTATTTTAGAAATTTCTTACAATTTGATTTCGATTTGGTTACTGTGTTAGTTTAATTGAAGACATAACTAGGGTTATGGACTGGATTTGTATTTCTGAACTTTAAACTTGAAAAAATTTTGATTTCTTTTTTTTAATTTGAAAAAAATACAAGCATGTTGGATATACATTGTGAATCTGATAAAATTAGTTCATAAGTGATTATCGCATTGAATGTTATTTTTGTCCCTCGTCTTTGAAATCTTGGCAACGCTACCGCTTCCCACCAGTTGCAGAGTCCACTTTTTAACCCACCCCCTTGATCTTGCCTCTCGAACTTCTCAATTTTTTATTTTATTTTAACAAACACTGTAACCCGGTCTATGGTTCTCAGTTTTCAACTTAACACTTTTATCACTGAGCCAGCCTTCAATAACATCAGATCTTTTTGATAAGTGAGAAATCATTTGCGTACATTCCTACATAACTAACATGAAAGTACAACTAGAGGGGGGGTGAATAGGTGTATGGTTAATCTAATGACAAATGATGCGAAATTAAAAATAAATTGCAACATACTTTGTATAACCAAAGAGTATAGTCGAATTTCCGGTGAAGGGTCCTGGACTATCTCCTCTAAATTCCTCTAAATAAGAGTTGAGGCGCTACGTAAAGCTCTCTTGGTTCAACACAAGTGAGGCACACAAACTACACCAAGCATATATGTATGATAATGCAAGATATAAAGAGAGAGAGAGTTTAGAGATAGTGGATCAATCGCAAACACCGAGATATGTTCGAGGTTCGAGTCACTGTTTTACGTCCCCGCCTTTACACAGAAGGATTTCCACTATAGCGTCCACACAGGACTTCCCACATAGGGAACCTCCACTGAGGATTTGGGTAAATACAATTAGGAGTACACAACTCCTCTCTCCAACAAACACAACCTCTATACAAGAGGTAAGGCACAACAAAATTCATCTCTACACTTAGAGAGATGGGCACTTAGTCAAACGACAATCACCTCACACTAGAGGGAGAAGGCTCAAGACCAAACAACAATCTCAATCACCTCTATACCTAGAGAGATACCAACAAACCTAATTGCACAACCTCCTTTATATTTAGAGGGAAAGGCACAAAGTTAAAGCAAAGGAAAAGGTTACAACTCTTGGTGGTCGCAACAAACCACAAATCAATTTTCCAACAAAAACAAGATCCTATAGATAGGATAGATATGATAAATCAAGTGTGAGAAAACAAAGAGTTTGAAAAACAAATCACAAAGAAAAACTCTTGGGAAAACTTCTAGATGGCTATAGAAATGAAGAACAAAAACCAATTCCCAAAAACTCTATTTTTCTTTGATTTTTCTAACACTTTAAAACAAATAAAGATAGATCTTCATAATCTAAAAACTCTTTGAAAACTTGTTGCTAAAACACTAGGAATGATAGAAAATTTTGCACTTAAAATTCTTGGTGAAATCAGCTAAGGAGGGGGCTATATATAACCCTCCAAAAAATCTGCCCATTGGCAGCAGGAAAGGGCCAAATTGCCCTTCCGGTCGACTGCCCGGTCGACCGGCCAACGGTCATTTTTATGACTGTTGTGCCTCCGGTCGACCGGGCCAAAGCCATCGATCGACCACCCGATTGACCGGGCCAAAGTCATCGATTGACCGCCTGGTCGACCGGGCCCCACCCGAGAGTGGGTGCTTTCAATCGATCTACCGCGCGGTCGACCGGCCGAGTTGGCTGACCATGTGTACATCCTCTTGCACATAGATCGACCTTACCGGTCGACTGACTCCGGGTCCGGTCGACCGCTAGTGCAGTCTGGCTGGGATTTTATAGGGATTAAAAACTTGTCTTTTTAACTTCAATTAAATCTCATAAAATCACATAAATTCCAAAAAAATAAGTTCTTATAAGATCTTTGAAATACAAATATGTGTGACTAAAATTAAATACATATTATAAACGATTTGAACCATTTTTGTGATATTGAAATTTGCCTTAACACAAAAATCGTATTTTCTAAATTTTGAATTTTTGAAATGGAAAACCGTTTTCTGGAAAACTCATGTAAATACAAAAACATGATATTGAAACAAATTTGAAGCATACTGTATATGGATAGAATTCAATATACATATAGGGTATTATATCTATATTTTTGACATGAAATTCAAAATCGGTTAAACCGAAAACCAAAACCAACAAACTTTAAACTTGTGTGTGTATGTGAACTTGAGCATATCAATACTATCTACCTTTACACGAGATCTAAATATACTAAACTAAACAAACTGAGGTCTTCTTGTAGAACTCCTTCTCCAAGTCGACTCGATCCAAATACGATCCAATGAGCTTGACCCCAACTGAGTAGTAGATGCGATCTTGACGCTCGAGCTCTTGAATCACATGTGAAAGCTCCAAAACTCCTTTGTTGAAGCTAAACACCTATTAATATCTTGGACAATCACTGAAACTATTTAAACAAAAGATTATTAGTAAACTATAATTACATGAGTTAATCATCATTAAAACTAGAGTGATGGGCCTCTGGGCCAACAATCTCCCCCTTTTTGATTATGACAAAACTCATGGAGTTATATATACACGGATTAAAGTTAAGCTTCATAGAAGCTCCCCCTTAACTCATGCATAGCAATAAAAAATAAAGATATTCAATGAATGCATAAACCAAATAATACATATATGCATAAATGAAGAATAAAACAAAACATATATACTTTGATACTAATTGAAAAATAAACATGCATATAAATGACATAAACATGCATATATAAAACTCTCAAAATTCTTCTCCCCCTTTTGTATAAAATAAGGAAATTAAATAATCATGCATATATAAAACTCTAAAATTTCTCTCCCCCTTTTTGTCAAATCATCAACAAAAGGGCATAAAAAAAAAATTCTCCCTATTAGTCAAATCAAACAAGAAGGATGTATATGAGATATACATTCATAAAGAGGAGAGACGTAAAGTTAACTCCCCCTGCATACATGCATTACATGAAAAAGAGATGACTAAACCCTAATCACATAACGCATAATATACAATGTATAAAAGGAGATGTGAAGCTCCCCCTACGCACGTGTAAAACATACCAAAGAGAGGTCAATCACTTCAATGTGAAATACACTCAACATGAATCTATATAAAGAGAAGATGTTAAGCTTCCCTTGCATATAAGAAATACATATCAAAACATTATGATGCCAATTGAAAAATATATCAATTTATGATAAAGATATACATCGAAACATCATGATACCAATTTATGATACCAATTGAAAATAAATAAAATATTTTTGAGATACCACTTGAAAGTAAATAAATCTTTTTAAGATAATAAAAGATACCAACTGAAAATATCTTGATACCAATTTAAAATGTCTTGTAAATCATTGATACCAATAGAAAATGAAACATTGTATGTTTTGATACCAATTGAAATATATATATATATATATATATATATATATATATATATATATATATATATTGGAAATCTTGATACCAATTGAAAGTAAAAAATCAAATTGTTTTAGGTAAACATAACTCATATCAATATAGATACCAATTTAAAATGAAACATGATACCAATATTGAAAATGTTAGTATATACCAAAACGAAGCATTTTTCATCATAAAGAATGAGAGTAAAATACCAATTGAAAATAAAATCGATTGAAAGGCACCAATTGAAAGATAAAACATGAATTTTCTCCCCCTCTATGAAATACCAATAAAAATAATGCATAAACTTGTATAAGATACCAATTAACAAATAATTGACATTAAGGAGTAAAACAAGCTTAGCATAAACATAATTTGTGCTTTAAGATGTAAAGATATATTAAGCACAATTAAATCACATATATATATGTATGAAAATATAAATACCAATCGAAATTGATACTATTTAAAGTTTGAAGCATACATATATAGAAAACAAGATATGAGTATACAAAAAGAAATTAATTGAGATACCAATTGAATATACAATGAGGATCAAATGTATAACTCATAATACTTCCCTTTTCATGCACATGTTTAAATAGATTTTCAATTTGAGCATACAAGGCATGGTCGCTCATCCGGTCACCCTTAGAAGGAAGGGGTTTCCAAAAATAGACTTGAAAATAATTTAACATATTTGAAAACTCTTCCAAAATGAAGAAATACGAAAATAGTTTTATGATAAACATGAAAACTAGTATGAAATCCTTCAAGTAAGGAATAAAATAAGTATATATCCATGAAAATATGAAAATCACTCAATAATTGACACTCAAAGTCTATAAAGCACATATAAAGCTCATGAAAATAAAAATCATGAGTAAACAAGAATAATGTGAGTGTAAAAGTCATGTAATCAACAAAATTATAGAATAAGGCATTCAAGCTTAATGAAAATTCCTTTATCAAAAACATGAAACTCATCAAAACTAAATATACTTCAAGGTATATGTATGTTTAGTTAAAACTAAAAGTTTTGAACAGCAAACACAAATGAATCCATAATAGAATTTGCATGAAAAGTAAGTGACTCAAGGGTATACATGTATATATTAAAGTTTTGAACAAAATTAACATATACATGAAGCTAAACACATTGTCATAAAAATATGTTCAAAAATAGGGAATACAAGTTACAATGCAAGAATCATCAAAACTATGTTATACTAGTACATCTAATAGGTACAAATGAGCAATTAAGCACAAATATATAATAATCAATTTGTGACTCACTATTGTACAAGTATATACACAAGTTTGAATGAAAACTACATCTTAAACATGTAATCAAAATATGAAGCATAAAACATAAAAAAAAAAACAAATATGATCATTATGTAAATGAAAATGTTTTAGAGTAATGATATAAATAATAGTTAAACTATAGTGAGAACACAAAATATGGATTCATATGAACATGGTGTATCTCAATTACTGTACATGTATGTCACAAGTCTAATCATCATGGCATTTAATATAATAATCATGAAAAACTAAAACATGCTAAAAATCAACAATATGAAAGCCTGTAAACTAAATGGGAGTTAGAGATAGTTCCCAAAACCATTAGGGCTAATCTTTAGATCTCCAAATTATGGTGGTCCTCCCACTAAACTTTTCTTGAAAGTGATGCATCCAAAAGTATCACCATATAGCTTGGAGCGCGTTCACCTCAAGGCACCAACATCTCTCAAGTCATGTGAGAGCCCACACCTACATCAAATAAAATAGGAGTAGATTTTGGTACCCATACCTTATTGGGTCCATGAGGGTTAGCACCTTTCCTAACCCAAATAAATTTATTTACAAAATTTGAATCATTAATCCTATCATAACAAATTTTTGCAAGGTGGCCCTTACGTCCACAATGTGTACAAGTGTACTCATGAGCATACTTTGAATCATGTGTGTGAGCATGAAGAGCATGTGTATGCCGTGTAAGGTGTGCATGAACAAGTGGTGCATGTTTCTTGTGAAACATGGATTCCAATTTCTTGTGATTCATATCACATTGGCTCAAAGTGGAGCCCAAACAATCAACACTCTTCTTTAAAGCACATATATCATTTTCAATAATAGAAGAAGAGGTGGAGCATGCAATAGGTATACTAGATGATGAAGCATGGCAAACATGTGAATTAACATCATTTTTCAAAGAAACATTTTTCCTTTGAAACCAAATCTAATTTCTTTGAAATTAAATTAATTTTATTTTTCAAAGATTCATTTTCTTTTAGAACAAAGTCAAGTTTTGAAGACAAGGCCTCATTTTTCTTCAAAACAATATCACAATCATTTTTTTTTCAAAATTTCATTTTCATTTAGGGTAAGTTCTAGTTAGGATTTCAATGAGTCCCTTTCATTAGAAATCTCATCCCTCTCTTGCAAAGTCATGTTGAGTTTTCAAAACAAATCCTTATTTTCTTTATTTAATTTAAGACTTTTCTTTTTCAAAATTTGGTATTTTTCTAATAGATTTTCACAAAAAAAGAGATAGTTCTTTATTTAATGCATCAGCATCAACATAATCATCACTACAAGAAGACCTAGTACAATCATCTAGATGGGTGTTCGAGTTTACCTCAAGGGAGTCATTCCCTTGGACCATGTAGTAAGGTTGGTCGGACTCATCTCCACTAGATTCCTCTTTCACAATGTTTGACGTTTGAAACTTTAGAGAGGTCAAAGTGTTCCACACTGCAAAGACAGAGTCACAATGAGAAACCATACATAAATATTCTTTATTAAATGTGTTTCTAAGTGCCTCTAGGGTTTGTGCATTAGCCTCTATATGCTTGTTATTATCAAGATAGGATTTCTTGGTAGTAGTAAGGTAAACATGCATTCCTAGGGTTTTTAGGTACATACTCATCTTAAGTTTCCACATATCGATGTTAGAAACATCAAACATGGGAGGGGAAAGGTAATCCATGAGTGTGTGTAAACAAATAAGTGTGTAAATACAAATGTAGATTAGCTGACCAAGATCTCGCTCCTAGGTGGTTAAACATAATATTAGGAGCGTAGGCTCTGATACCAATTGAAAGTACACCTAGAAGGGGTGAATAGGTGTATGGCTAATCTAATGATAAATGATGCGGAATTAAAAACAAATTGCAACACACTTAGTGTAACCAAAGAGTGTAGCCGAATTCCCGGTGAAGGTTTCTGAACTATCTCCTCTAAATTCCTCTAAATAAGAGTTGAGGCGCTTTGTAAAGCTCTCTTGGCTCAACACAACTGAGGCACACAAACAATACCAAGCATATATGTATGATATGAACAATATGAATCAATGCAAGATATAAAGAGAGAGTTTAGAGATAGTGGATTAATCGCAAACACTGAGATATGTTTCGAGGTTCGAGCCACTGCTCTACGTCCCCGCCTTCACACAGAAGGATTTCCACTATAGCGTCCACATAGGACTTCCCACACGGGGAACCTCCACTGAGGATTTGGGTAAATACAGTTAGGAGTATACAACTCCTCTCTCCAATAAACACAACCTCTACACAAGAGACAAGGCACAACAACAATCACCTCCACACTTAGAGGGATGGGTACTTAGCCAAACAACAATCACCTCACATTAGAGGGATAAGGCTCAAAGCCAAATAACAACCTCAATCACCGCTACACTTAGAGGGATACCAACAAACCTAATTGCACAACCTCCTCTACACTTAGAGGGGAAGGTACAAAGCCAAAATAAAGAAAAGGATTACAACTCTTGGTGGTCTCAACAGACCACAAATCAATTTTTCCACAAAAATAAGATCCTATAGATAGGATAGATATGATAGCTCAAGTGTGAGAAAACAAAAAGTTTGAAAACAAATTACAAAGAAAAACTCTTGGGAAAACTTCTAGATTGCTATAGAAATGAAGAACAAAAACCAATTCCCAAAGACTCTATTTTTTTGATTTTTTCAACACTTTAAAATAAATAAAGATAAATCCTTATAACCCAAAAACTCTAGGAAAGATAGAAAATTTTGCTCTTGAAATTCTTGGTGAAATCAGTTAAAAAGGGGGCTATATATAAAGCTCCAAAAAATCTACCCGTAGCAGCAGGAAAGGGTAAAATTGCCCTTCCGGTCGACCGCTTGGTCGATCTGCCAACGGTCATTTTTATGACCGTTGTGCCTCTGGTCGACCGCCCAGTCGACCAGCCCCCACCCGAGAGTTGGGTGCTTTCAATCGGTCGACCGCGCGGTCAACCGGCCGAATTGGCTGGCTATGTGCACGTTCTCGTGCACATCGGTCACCGCTCTGGTCGACCGACTCCTAGTCCGGTCGACCGCCCGGTCGACCGCCAGTGCAGTCTGGCTGGATTTTTATAGGGATTAAAAACTTGTCTTTTTAACTTCAATTAAATCTCATAAAATCACATAAATTCCACAAAAATAAGTCTTATAAGATCTTTGAAATACAAATATGTGTGACTAAAATTCAACACATATTATAAACAATTTGAACCATTTTTTTTATATTGAAATTTGCCTTTAACACAAAAACCGTATTTTCCAAAATTTAAATTTTTGAAATGGAAAACCGTTTTCTCCAAAACTCCTGTAAATACAAAAATATGATATTGAAACAAATTTGAAGCATATGGTATATGGATAGAATCCAATATACATATAGGATATTATATCTATGTTTTTGACATGAAATCCAAAATCGGTTAAACCGAAAACCAAAACCAACAAACTTTAAACTTGCTTGTGTATGTGAACTTGAGCATATCAATACTATCTATCTTTACACAAGATCTAAACATACTAAACTAAACAAACCGAGATCTTCTTGTAGAACTCCTTCTCCAAGTCGACTCGATCCAAACACGATCCAACGAGCTTGACTCCAACCGAGTACTAAATGCGATCTTGATGCTCGAGCTCTTGAATTTACATGTGAAAGCTCCAAAACTTCTTTGTTAAAACTTAACACCTACTAATATATTGGTCAATCACTGAAACTATTTAAACACAAGATTATTAGTAAACTATAACTATAAGAGTGAATCATCATCAAAACTAGAGTGATAGGCTTATGGGCCAACATAACACATCGGGGCCTGTGGCATTAGCCAGAGCAATATACATCAAACTTGGAGGATGTCTCGTTGATTCATGCAGTCTGAATTATTTGCAAAACAAAAAACAGGAAAGAGTCATAGGTGAAAAACTATTAACAATGCGAAATTGAGAGTAGTGTATTGTCAAAAATGTGCTAATTGGATTATTTCCAAAAGAAAGATAAAAAAAGTGGCAAAAATCCTTATAGTACCATAATGAAATCAATCAATGCAAGTTGAGAATTTTATAAAGATATGTATTATATTATTATAAAATATTTTTTGTTTCTTTTTTACTCTTTTGGTGGAGGAAATAAGTAGCCGTAACTAAAAACAAACCCATTTCGGATTCATCCATTCATACATACAACTGGACCTTAGGCTGACACTCGGAGCAATTCATTGATTCTACTCATCTCAGAGTGGATCATAATCATCTCAGCATCAATGTTGGTATTTTTCTTATTTTCATTTTCTAGAGAAATAGGATATTGTCTACTCTAATGCAAAAGAAATTCTGGGACTCAAGCTTTTCAAAATGTGCTGATTTCATCAGTTGAGAGAATTCAAATCCTCCGAATATTTGTGCTAGTCAAGCTCTCTCTCTCTCTCTCTCTCTCTCTCTCTCTGTGTGTGTCTCTCTCTCTGAGAGAGGGAGAATTGTGTAGTTCCGCAAGAATTCGAGCCCGAATCTGTCCCGCTCAAAAAAAGCCATATATCGTCCGAATATAAAATCCATTCAGTTGAAGTTGATCTATATTATTTCAAGTATCTATAAATTAAAAATCAAGTATTTTAAATACTTTTACCTATACATCAAGTAGGCGAAAAATGAACAACCTAAATAGTGAGTTGGTTAGTTAAACGGTGTAGAATATTTAAAACCTTATAAAAACTAATTTGTAGGGGTTTTTAAATTTTTAGATCATAATCAAATAGCCGGATCAAGAATTTGTATGTCGAAAGATGTAGATCTAACCAACTCACTCTTTTCTGCCGTCCATTTTGCGTCGTTTGATGGATGAGCAAAAATATTCAAAACACTTAATTTCTGATTTTTAGTTACTTTAAATAATATATTCAACGGAGTGGATCTTTTATTTGAATGTCGAATGTTAGTATTTGAGTAGGAAGGATTCAGACACAAGTCTCTCTCTCTGGAAGAGACTTGTGTCATTCTGGAAGGATTCGAGGCTTGCTATATAATATATATAGAAAAAAAAATTGTTACAACCATTTATTTTGCTTTATAATTAGAGAAAAACTCTACTTCATAATTTTCTTCGCTACAACCCCATCTACGTCAGCGTAAATTGATTCCCCAAAACCCTGGCTCTGCAGTGCGTTATTTGATTGGTGGGGCATCTTGGATAGGGCTTGAGTCTTTTTTGGTTGTTTTCCGAGAGATCGTATTGTTGCTACTGCCCGCCATAAGAACAGGGCGAAGTCACAGGTTAACCTCCAGAGGGCCGATTTTCCGACTCTATCTATACTCTTTGGACGGAGAGTTCCTCCCAACCATCAGTTCTTTATATATTTTTATTTTCTCTTTTACCCTTCTCCATTGCTTCTGACGTTGCTCTCCCGCAACTCTAACCTTGACACAGAGTAATTTGCGGGTCGACTGTGGGTTGGAAAGGGGCGGGGAGCCCCATCGCGGGGGTCTCAGAGGGCGGAGCTGCCGGATCAAATTATTTTGGGATTGACCATTTACAGATCTCGATTATTAGTGGTCGCGATAAGTTTTGTTTGTATTTGTAATCGATGTGTTTTTTAGATCATGAAAGCATTGGGCATGAATCTACTATCGATAAATGAGAAGTCTGTTGATGATGACGATGCTGATATAAGAACAGTGACTCATGATCACAGTCCTCTGTGAGGACTGCGATCCTTTAACAAAGACTAAAAACAATGCATTTTTGTGTGGATTACGATCATGATCATAGTCCTAATAAAGATTCAAAAACATGACATTTTTGTGAGGACTGTGATGATGGTTGCAGTCCTAATAAAGAGGACTGCAATTATGGTCGAATCCTATAAAAATTCAAAACCATGACATTTTTGAGAGAACTGTGATCATGATCTCAATGCTATAAAGACTTAGAAATATGCACTAATATAGAGGACTGTGATCATGGTCGCAGTTTTCAAAAATAGGGTATTTTTGTGAGGATTGTGATCATGATCGCAATCCTCAGAAATATAGTATAAATAGTCTGCATTTTCGAAGCAGTCCAATTTTTTCGACGCGATCACTGCGCAACATTTGCGTCTTTCGCCGCTAAGGAACGCTTCTGCGTTTCACGTGTGGGCGCGCTGCTTGGTTTAAAAAAGGAGGTGGCTGAAGCGAATAAAATTAAGAAGTTGATTTTTTTTCTAATTTACGATTTGACATAAAGGATCATAGCGAAATCCATCAGAAAATAATGTAAATAATATGTATATAAAATAATATATTTCGCAATATATGTCTTTCAAAGATCCTACATAATCCAAACACTTAGATTAGTTAATTTTCAATTTCTTCATACTCATTAATTACTAACATTAATTTCTACAATCCAGTTGCAAGCTTAACTCCCAAGTATGTCACCACCTTGGTGGGCTGAACGCATCTTTTCAACAACAAGGTTAATATTCGATCTCCTCTTAATCTAGATGTACATTTATGGATTTGGATTCTCTTCTCCCATTAATCACAACTATCTATTATTATATTATCAGTTAATTAATCATTCCAAATGAAACTAAAACCCAAGTTTATCCATCCGTGAATTACATTAATTCATTTCTCAAAATAATTAATGATCATCTATATATCATTAGCATTTCTAAAATTCTTCATACTAATTTAATTACTTCCTTTAATTTCTACACTGCAGTTGAAAGCTTGAGCCCATCATCACCACCCATTACATGATCCCCACCTCCCGCCATGCTGCTGCTGCTACACCGCAGCTGCCTGTACTCCGCCCACCGCCACCTCCACTCCTCCAAAACACTCACCCCCACCACCACCAGCAGCACACCGGCCACCGTCCAGCTGAAGTGCAAGTTGGCCATCGCCGCCGCCCTCCTCCCCGCCTCCTCGCTCCCGCACTCCACCGCCCCTCTCATCCCATCCTCACCGTCACCCACCCCCGTTGCATAACACCCCTCCGACACCATCCGCGGGACCCACAGCGCGAACCCCATGACGACGAACCACACCCCTTGGCACGTCACCGCTGCCGACCTCACCGCCGCAACCCCAAAGCTCGACGGCACGCCTGCAGCCAAACCCGTAGCCAAGAAACAGGCGACCACGGCCAGCTGGAGGAGCCAGTGGTAGTGCCCCTCGAGCCCAGCGTGGTCGGTTGAATGGAAGCGCAGCAGGAACAGCTCCTGGCCGAAGGCCGACGCGGCCAGGACGCCGACGAGAGGGGACAGGGGGTCGGAATAAAGTGCGGCGGCCGCGTAGATGGCAAGGTGGAGGGACATGGTGGCGTGTTCGAGGGAAGACAGGCTGAGAGGGCCGTGGTGGCCGGAGAACTGGAAGGCGAAGGAGAGGAGGGAGAAGGAGAGGATGAGGTAGAGCTCGAGGGTTTCATTTTGGGGAAGGGGAACCAAGTTGGGATGTGAGTGAGGGAGTGGAGCTTGTGGGATTTGGTTGTGTTGAGAGCGTGCCAGATGCCGAGGAGGGTGAAGGCCAGGCCAGGGACTAAGTGGCCGATGAAGGTGCCCATTGCAATATTGAGTGCTGGCTAGTGAGAGAGGGAGTTTGATCAAGGTTATTTATATAGGCAAAATTTAGTGGAGACGTGGTGATTTGTCACTAGATTGAGTGGAAGTTTCATAGTATCCATTTGAGAGAGAGAGAGAGAGAGAGCGGGAGAGAGAGAGAGGAGGCCTCCATTATTATGGAAAGAATAATGTTTGCATGGTCACAGGTCACGTACTCTTGTATTATTTGAGCAAAGTTCAGATTGGTCCCAGTCCCAACAGTTTAAAGGATTTTCATTGTGGAAAGGTGTTTGTGTTAGGATTTTGGGGTCCTATTAGGCTTGGTAGCGGGTCAAAGTTGGATTTTGGTAGCCTGTTTTGATCAAATATATGCATGTAATTTATAATAGGGGGTGGATTTGAAATCCCCATTTTAGCATCTTTATTAGGATATACTCGATTCACTGTTGTGTGATATTCTGGTAGTAGAGAAAATAAAAATAGAGAAATTTAGATTAGAATTTGACGTGACAAAGTTGACGGTGGAAGTGAGGAAGTAAGGAAGTGAGGAATTGGTAATAGTTCCCTTTGGAACTTGGGAATTGGTTAGTAAGTTTTTCGGTGTTTGGATGTTGTTAGGAAGTGTGATTTGGAAAATGTTATGTTTTTTCCGGTGTTTGGATGGTAATGTGAAAGTGAAAGTGAAAAAGTTGACCACAAAGTTGATCGCAAAATAATATTAAAATAAAAATTAATTAAGAAAAATAAAAAATAGACTGTAATTAGAATGCAAGTGAGATTTACATGATCAAAAAATTAACTGTTTTGTACTACAACTTATTATAAATGAGATTTACATGACCACAAAATTAACTGTAGCACTTTGGAAGTGAGGAAATGGTTGTGTAAAAGAGAAAAGAGAGAAGGAAAAAGGAGTTTTCTTATTTTCCTTTTCCGGTGTTTGGATAGATAGGGAAGTAAGCAATTATACTTCCTCATTTCCTTACTTCCGCCCACTTCCTTGCATCCAAACACCCCCAAAGGGAAATCTCATGTTGTTAAAAACGGAATAAAAACCTAAAAATGAATGTAAACTTACCCCCCTTTAACTTAATCTTTAAATTCTCAATTTCTTAAATTTATATAAATTAATAAATCCATTCTCTCTCATTTCCCTGCAACATCCCTGTAAAAATACCCCATTTGGGTGTGAGACTTAAGAATTGGGTGCCGGTAGTATGGGTGTACACTGTACATGGGTCAAGACAAGCTGGTTTTGAAGGGTTTAGATCCTCTCCACTGTCAATAGGCAGTGGATGGTCCACTTCTTAAAACAACATTATCTGTTATTTTATAAATAATTATAATTTATTTTGAATAAAAAGGTGATGACAAGTACAATTAATGAAAGATAGAATTATTGTTACTTTTGAAATGAATTCTGACCACTTAGATTTTAATAAATAGTTATAATTTATAAAGTGAACCATTTATAGTCAAATTAATGGTGAAGAGGATCAAATATGTAGGGCATGTTTGCTTCGTTGCAAAACGTCGCACGTCGTAAGTCGTAAAATGAGAATAGAAAAAGTGAACTGTAGCAGAGAAAATATATTGTGTTTTACAGTGTTTGGTTGGTAAAGTGAAAGTGTAAATGGAAAAATATATTGTGTTTTACGGTGTTTGATTGGTAAAGTGAAAATGTGAATGAGAAAGTATATTGTGTTTTACAGTGTTTGGTTGGTAACTTAAAAGTGTAAGTGGAAAAATTGGCCACAACATTAACTGTAGCAGTGATTTAAATATTATAAATTTTATTAAATTAAATATACTATTGAAAATTAAATTGTATTAATAAATTTGATATAAAATATTAATAATTTTAATATTTTAATTATAACAATAATATTAATAAAATATTAGTAAAATTAGTAAAATATTACTAAAATATTAATTAAATAAATAATTATAAAATTTTAAGAAAATCTAAAGAACATTAATAAAATTTTAAGGATACTAATAAAACATAAATTAAAAAAAACTTAAGAAAAATAATAAAATATAGTTATAATATTATAATATTATAAAATACTTATGATTATTATAATATTAAATTTTATTATAATAATATTGTAATATTATAAAAATATAAAATTAACAAAGTAAAATATAATTATAAATTTAATAATAAAATATTATCATGATATTATTATAATGAATTATTACAAAATTAACATAATAAAATATTAATATAATTTTAAAGTATATTATAATATTAATAAAGTAATTATTTATATTAAGAAATAAATAAATTAAATATATAATAATTTTATATTAAAGCATATTATTGTTATATTAATAAAATATTAAATCTAAATAAAATATTAAGAAAATTGGTGTAAATATTAATAAAAAAATAAAGTATTAAATAACAATATTAAATTAAAATAATAAATTAAAATAATAAAATATTAAATATTAAAACAATATTAAAAATAAAAAAATAAAAAATACAAATATAAAATAATTAGATAAGAAATAAAACACTATTAAAAATGTTAAATATTTAATAATATTAAATTATATTAAATTATATATTGATTATCAAGTAACCGCTTTGGAACTGCGAGTGTATTACAAGTGGAATTTACATGACCACAAAATTAACTGTAGCAGTTGCAAGTGGGAAAATTTGAGTGTAAAAGTGAGATTTATATGACCACAAATTTAACTGTAGCAACTGCAAGTGAGAAATGAGAGTTGTATTTTGTAAGATATTTTGTAACGAAACAAACAGTAAAAAATAGAAAAGAAGTTTTACAACTTACAATTTTACTACCTTTTGCGAAAAACAAACATGCCCGTAGTTACGTTCTCACACTCGAAAAAATGGGACTGGTTTTCTTAAAGGGATAAAACCATCTCGAAAGATTCGTGGTTAGTTCGATTTTCGAGCTAGGTTCCGATGGGTCGAGTGCATTGATTGGCTTACATTTCAAAACTAGTAGGTTAATCATATTTTTTTTTATATAAATAATATTTTATATATTTATCTAAGATTTGATGATAACTTAAATTCACATTCGTTTCAGAAAGCTAGTGCAATACATTATTACAATGAAATAATGTGAAACTAACTTATAAATATCTATATTTATGGCGGGTTTTGGGTAGGTTAGGGTGTGGGTTTTGACGAGTTTGGGTCAAGTTTTGGAAAAAAAATAATAACATGTCTATCGTGTTTTGAGTGGGTTTCAAAGGCTTTAAAAACACATTTTGTTTGCAGTCCATTGTCGTTCGGGTTCGAGTAGAATCCCACCCGATTTACACCCGTATTGTATAGAAAAGAAGAGAAAATGTGGTATGGGATATATTAAAGAATTTAAATGAAAGTACACTTAGAGGGGATGAATAGGTGTAATGCTAATGCAAGACAAATAATGCAGAATTTAAAACTTAATTGGTAACACACTATGTGTAATTAAGAGTGAGTCTGAATTCCCCGTGAAGGGCTCTGAAACTACTCCTTGAGAATCCTCTAAATTAAGAGTTGAAGGGTTTTTAAAAGCTGTCTTGATTCAACACAAGTATGGGCACACATACAATATCAAGCATATAAGATATGACAATGAAGACAATGATATAAAGAGATGGGAGTTGAGAGAAAGTAGAGCAAACGCAAATACAGTGATATGTTTCGAGGTTCGAGCCATTATTTTACGTCCCCACCTTTACACAGAAGGATTTCCACTATATCCACATAGGATCTTCCACAAAGGGACCTCCTCCTAATAATTACAATAACAAACTGGGAGTACACAACTCCACTCTCTTTCTCCACTATACAAGAGGAAGGCACAAAGCCTAGCACAAAGTAAAGAAGAAATAAAACTTAGTAATCCAATGATCACAAACACTCGTGGTGATCTCAAAGGATCACAAACAAAGCCTCTCATAATACAAGATCCGAGATGATTGATTTTGAATGAAATGCTCAAGTATATGAGTGCACGAAGCTTTTGGAAAAGAAAATACTTGAGAAAAACTTCTTGATAAATATGAAATTGAAAAACAAAATAGAATTACCAAAACTTGTATTTCTTTGATTTTTTTCAAAACTTTAAAAATAAATAAAGATAGAGAAATTAAAACTCTAAAACTTGTATTGAAAACTTGTTAAAAACTCTGTAGAAGAAAATTTTTGCTCTTAAAAATCTTATCTAAAACTGGTTTCAAGAACCCATATTTATAGGGCCTTGGAAATATAGCCGTTGGCGTCCAAAACCAAGCCAGAATGGCCTGTCGGTCGGCCACCCGATCGACTGACCAACAATCAGATTTCTGACTGTTTGGGTTACCGGTCAACCGTCCGGTAGACCGCCGCCAGGCATCTCACTTTCAGTCGACCGAGGCCAGAACCAGAGAGCACCCTCTCTGGTCAATCAACCGGTCGGTCGACCAGGGCCAGATCCAGAGAGCAAGCTCTCTGGATTGGTCGACCGTGCGATTGACCGGCCCAATGGCCAAGGGCTTGTGCACATTCTATGCACATCGGTCGACCGAGCCCAGGTTCAGTCGACCGGTCGATCGGCCGTAATAAAACAAGATTATAGGTTAAGAAATGTTGGCTTTTAATGACCTATAAAATCCCATAAAATCACATAAAATTCACAAAAATAAGTTCATATAAATATTTGAATACAAATATGTGTGATCAAAAATCAACACATGTTACAAACTATTTGAACTATTTTTGAGGCGTGAAAATTAAGTTTTAAACTAAAAATGGTATTTTTCAAAACTTAGATTTTGAAATGAAAATTCATTTTCTCTAAAATTTGCATAGATATAAAATCATGATATTTGAAACACATATGAAACATAGTGTGTATGGATAGAATCCAATACACATGTAAATGATATATCTATATTTTTTTACATTAAATCCAAAATAAATTTTGATAAATACAAAACTTAAAATCATGAACTAGATATACTCAAAATAAATTTTTAGACAATATGAAATAATAATGTATATGGATGAAATCTAACATACATATAAACCAAGTAAACTTCTTTTCATTCTATCTATTCATGAAAACAAAAGATATATTCTTAAAAATAAAAAACGGTTAAACCGAAACCAAAAGATTTGAATTTGTGTGTGTGTGTACTTGAGCACATCAAGACTAATCTATTCTTACACAAGATCTAAAAAAACTAAAACAAACCTAAGCAAAGTCTTATCTTCGATCTTCATCTCCAAGACGACTCAATCTAAACTTGATCCAAAGAGCTTGACTCCATTTGAGTGCTAGATGGATTTTGACGTGCGAGCTCTTGAATCTACATGTGTTAACTTCAAAATTTGATTTTGAATCGTTTGTTGAAACTAAATACCTACTAAGATCTTGATCAATATCTGAAACTTATTAAACAGAAGATCATTAGTAACTTAACTTCATAAGTTAATCATCATCAAAAGTAAGTTGAAAGACCTTTGGCCAACATTAAATTGGAACTTAACATGGCGAAGTGAAATTACTCTCAAAAGAGGAATAAAACTCTGATAATGAATATTGGGTTACACAAAAAAATAAGTGAAGAAAAAGTTATGGAATCTCTCTCACTCACTCTCAAAAATAAGTGAAGAAAAATGTGGACTAAGTTATGGAATCTTTCTCTCTCTCTCTCAAAAATAAGTGAAGAAAAAATGTGGACTCTCTCTCTAAATTAACATCTGAAATTAAGAGGAAGGCGAATGCTCTTGTGTGATCAAGAGGAATGTAAGATATCTTTGTATCAAGTTTATTAATAAAGCTCTCTCAAGTTCTCTCCCCGTGGACGTAGGCCAAGTTTGGATCGAACCATATAAATTATGTGTTTTTCTTCTTGTATCTTTTAATATTGTAATACCCCGTTCCCGGAATACGTACTTAGTTGCGTATCCAGTTTTTCGATCGTATTTCTCGATTTACTTCCTGTATTTGACCGATTTCAGTTTTAAAAATCATTTTCCAATATTATATATTTTCTATGATTTTCTGGAATTTTCCTGAATTTAATTAAATATTTTCAAAACCGGTGTCGACCAGTGCCGCTGATCGATTCTCAGATTTTTAATTCACAAACAGGTAGGAATTTCTAGAAGAACCTTTAGACTTTATTTCTTAGAATCATATTTTCTATCTAAATACTTTTTCTGAGAATTTTATGAATTTATGAAAATTCCAACGGAGTCGGTAGATAACTGATTCCGGGATTTTTAGTTTTAAAACTATAAATTATTTCTTCAAACGAATTTCACCATGAGTCTTAAAATTTTATTCTTGATTTTTGGTAAAATTTTCGGGTCGTTCCGAGATACTTGAATTTCAGACGATTTCGGTATTTTCCGAAATGTTTTCCGCATCTTCGACTTAAACCTGGAAAATTGTCTTTTCAACATTTTTAAATTTTAAGCCAAAGAAAATATCTTTCCTTGTTATAATTCCTTTCCTTTTCCCTTTTTCTTGATTTTCCTTTACTTCCTTCACAAGCCTCAAAATTTTCCAATTTTTCAATAATTCCACTTTCTCCAAAATTCCACCAACTCCCACCTACTTCCTCATTTAATGCATCTCTTACTCTCTCTCTCCCATGGACAGCCAAGTGGCCAAGTGAGGGACACCTCACCCTCTCCTATTTGCAATAAACCCCCTCTCAATTACATTATTTGCAACTCCTTTACAAAATCTAAAACCTATATAAACATTTCATTTACATTTCTTTTCCTTTTTCTTCATTTTCACCAAAGTGTTAGCCTTCACCATTTCCCTCTCCATCTCAACCTCAACCACCTACTTCCAAAACAACACCACAAGATCATCATCTCCACCTCAAGCAACCATTTTGGAACTTGGATCGTAGCTTTCTTCGCCGCCAAAGATCACCTTGGTGCTATTCGTCGACAACGACCCTTTCGATCGCATAAAACGTCGATTGATCACTCCTAGTGAGTATCTTTACTCACCAAGACTTGTGAACTTCCTAGTATACTTGTATTTCCACATCTTGAACACTTGTGCCTTCAAAATCATATTTCTGACCTTCAAATTCGACCAGCAAATTCTGTTCTGTACGCTATTTTCAGGCCACGATTAGTCGACTGGACCTAGGGATTAGTCGACTAATCCATCTAGTTGAACCATAACCTTTTTCTGAAACTCAGTTTTAGTCGACTTACCCTGGTTATTAGTCGACTAACCTTTTCTGGAAATAAACCTCAACTCTCTGGAAATCACTGTTAGTCGACTACCCCTTTACCCTAGTCGACTAACTTTTCCTGAACCAGAAACTCAACTCTCTGTATCTCAGATTTAGTCGACTGACGTATCTGTTAGTCGACTTGAGTTCACTGTTAGTCGACTACCCTTTTTCCTAGTCGACTAACTTTCCCTGAAACAGAATCTCAACTCTCTGGAACCCAGTTTTAGTCGACTAATTCAGACTGTTAGTCGACTAGAGACCCCTATTAGTCGACTAACCATTCCACCTAGTCGACTAATTTAGGCTGTTTATTATAGTTGATTTCTTTTCTGAAATTAGATCTTACCCTTGATACATATGTGATATATTATCCTTGTTTATGCTTCATAACTGGTACTTCATGACATGTTACTTGATGGACATTACTTCTTGTTACTTCATGACTTATTATTGTGTAGTCTCGTTCCATAACTTGTTAATGAATGAATATCACCACTTATCATGCCATCACTTGAACCAAGCATGATACACATGACTTTTGTATAAAATGGACCAACTTATATTGGGTCGGGGAAAAACATGCGGATATCGATATGTGTTCGTGTTTACAGTGGTTTTAGGAATGTTGTGCAACTCATGTTCCGGTCTGACCTGTGGGCCACCAGGGGACCGAGGGGAGTGCTTGCTCCCTCCTTACTGGTACCATCATGATAAGGGCATACATAAGTCCCTCCTGTTAGCCTAGCGGCTGGCTTCCGTTACCAAGCAACGGAACAATCCTGGACCGTTATCCCGGGCATGTACGGGATCCACTGTAAACATAGTTCGTCGATACAACCGCTGGTTTCCAATAACAACCTTGCTTTACTAGGATATGGATCTATGTGTGCTGGGACGCTGGGTCACATAGCTAGATATCACAGTAAGACAAGTAATAATAATAATAGATTCTAACTGTGGATCCTTATATGCAGACCTTATCTCTTTATGCTCCTATTACTTGCTGATTTACATGTATCATACTGTTCCCTCTTACTTATTCATGCCTCTTAGCCATTTGGCTGTAGCTTGATTTTGTTATGAGATCTTGATTCCCTTGGATTTGCACATTCAGGTTCTGAAGCTTGGATCGAAGTGGAGCCATCCACAGAGGATCAAGCTTTCTTTAGTGAGCAGGCAGATTAGTTCCTGTTCTTCGTGCCAGACCTATCCATTTTGACTCACGGGATCTTCATCCAACTCGTGAGCTTTTTTTGTGTTTATATTGTAAATCTTACTTTTGGACTTGGTTGTGATGTAATACACATGTAATGTGTAATACTTTATCATATCCTGTGATAGCTTTGTAGTTGTACTTTTAAGTTGGCATATGTATGGATATCACGCTTTGTCGTGTACTCTGATCTTTGTTGTACTAAATGCTTAGCGTATATACTTGGGGGCACTTTCCGACCTACGTATATACGTCGCAGTGACGTCCCCGTATTCGTGGGATCGGGGCGTTACAGGTTGGTATCAGAGCCTAGGCTCTCACACCTATAGTACAATCAAGTAGCAAATTAATGAAATTTGCTATTGCCAACTACAATGTACAAAGTTATCTAGTCCTTCTTGATCCCTTCTTGATTCCTTCCCTTGTGTCCTAAACTCCTTCCATTTTTCCAATTCCAGTTATCTTATCCCAATTCGGTATGGAGAGAAGGACGGGTCGTAGCAACTCTGGACAAACATCAAATGGACCCACGGGAGAGAATGTCGATATTCTGAGGGTCATTCAGACGATGATGGAGAATCAGCAACAACAGACGGAACTTCTTCGGCAAGAGTTAGCAGCTCCAAAGGAACAGAGGCCGGGGAATATTTCAGACTTCAGACGGCTGCAACCAGCCATATTCACGGGTGAAGAGAAACCCCTGGATGCTGAGCAATGGCTGACAGATACCTCAGACTTGTTGAATGCAGCTCGAGTTCCAAAGGAGAGTCAGGTGGAGGTTGCTAAGATTCAATTGAAGGATATAGCCAGAACATGGTGGCTAGCTGAGGAGGCAAGATTGGAGAAGCCTGTCACCTGGGACACATTCTCCAAGAGTTTCTATAACAGATTCTTCCCTGCCACTGCTCAGAAGGACATGGAAGAGCAGTTCATCAGACTTCAGCAAGGGAATAGATCCGTGGATGAGTATGCTGCGGAATTTCTCAGACTTAGCCGCTTTGCTCCGTACATGGTAACTGATGAGGAGAAGCGGGCTAGTAGGTTTCAGCAGGGCTTGCAGATGGACATCCAAGTTTTCCTAATGCCCCAGCAGCTGAAGACTTATTCAGAAGTTCTCACCATAGCTCGAGAGGTGGAGCGTGGGCTAGAGAAGAAGCAAGTGAACCAGATGAGGAACCAGGCCATGAAGAGGCCATTTCCACCTATGGGAAGAGGAGGCCCATACAGAGCAGCGAAGGTTCAGGCTATGAGGCAACCATTCCGACCAGCTCCTTACCAGACGGCTCAACCACTTTCTTTCTGCAGTTATTGTCAGAAGCCAGGCCACATTCGACAGACTTGCCGTAGGGCAAATGGATTATGCTTGGTGTGTGGTTCCCGAGACCATTCCATAGAAGCCTGTCCACACAGGAGGATGGGGATAGCCGGCCAAGCTTTGCCAGCACTGCAGGGACCGAATGGACAGAGAGCACTTCCAGGGCCACCGGGGCAGAGGAATCAAGGACCGATGATCAGGAGAGTTCCTCCCCCTCCTCCACAGCAAGCTATTCGCCCAGTCCAGAGAGGAGCTAGGACTGCTGCAGGGCGTGGAAGGGGTCAAGCCTTCAATTTGACAGAAGTAGAGGCTGAGACTTCTGAGGAGGTGATAACAGGTAATATCAGGGTGCATTCTAAACCTGTTTTAGCCCTCTTCGATTCAGGTGCTTCACATTGTTTTATCTCAGATCATTTTGTGGCATTGCATTCCATACATGTTAGATCTTTAGACCACAAATGGGAGATTAGTACAGGGAATGGAGTAGTCATATCTTCTAGAGTTTGTGCTGACTGTCCAGTAGAACTTTGTGGTAAGACCTTGGCCATAGATATGCTCGTACTAGACACCAAAGGGTACGACGTAATCTTAGGCATGACCTGGCTCAGTCAGTACTATGCAGTGATTGACTGTAGGGAGAAGAAGATTAATTTTAGAATCCCTCTTCAGCCGGAATTTCAATTTAGTGGAGAAGTGAAGTCTACCAAGAGAAAGATTCGGATGACTACTTCGGAGATTCAGAGGAAGGGAATACCGGTGTGGGATGAATTCCCAGAGGTGTTTGCTGAGATCTCAGGACTTCCGCCTGACAGGATGATTAAGTTCTCTATTGATACTGTGCCTGGAACAGCTCCTATATCCAAGGCTCCGTACAGGATGGCACCGACGGAGTTGGAGATTCTAAAGAAGCAGCTACAGGAATACTCTGATAAGGGATTGATTCGGCCAAGCACTTCACCATGGGGAGCTCCAGTATTATTGGCAAACAAGAAGGATGGTGGTAAAAGACTTTGTGTTGATTATAGAGAATTGAACAAAGTTACCATCAAGAACAAGTATCCCTTACCAAGGATTGATGATCTGTTTGATCAGCTTCATGGAGCCCGAGTATTCTCTAAATTAGATTTACAATCGGGTTACCATCAGCTTAGGGTGAGGAAAGAGGATATTCCGAAGACGGCATTCAGGACCCGTTATGGCCACTATGAGTTTCTAGTTATGCCTTTCGGATTCACCAATGCCCCTTCAGTTTTCATGGATTTGATGAACAGAGTGTTCTCGCCCTATTTGGATCAGTTTGTAGTTGTTTTTATAGATGACATCTTGATCTATTCAAAGAGCAACAGGGAGCATGCAGAACACTTGAGGATTGTATTGCAGACTCTCCAGCAGGAGCAGCTTCATGCTAAGAGGAGCAAGTGTGACTTTTGGTTGGACAGTATGGCCTTCCTTGGACACATAGTTTCAGCGGAAGGAATTTCAGTTGATCCTAGCAAAGTCCAGGCAGTGAAGGACTGGCCAATTCCAAAGACGGTGACTGAAATTAAGAGTTTTCTTGGACTAGCCGGATATTACAGACGCTTTGTCCAAGATTTCTCTAGGATTGCAGCCCCGTTGACCAAGCTCACCCGGAAAGGAGAAAGGTACATATGGACAGAGGAATGTACTGTAGCTTTTGAGCAATTGAAGCAGAGGCTCATTTCAGCTCCAATCTTGAGGACTCCCTCAGGAAGAGGAGGGATGGTCATATTCAGTGATGCATCAGGAAAAGGCCTGGGGTGTGTACTTATGCAACATGATCATGTCATAGCTTATGCATCCAGGCAACTGAAGACTCATGAGCGGAATTACCCAACTCATGACTTGGAGCTAGCAGCTGTTATATTTGCCTTGAAGATCTGGAGGCATTATCTTCTGGGAGATAAAGTGTTGATATACACGGATCACAAGAGCCTTAAGTATATTTTCTCACAGAAGGAATTGAACATGAGGCAGAGGCGGTGGCTGGAGCTTATGGCGGACTATGATATTGACTTGCAATATCATCCAGGCAAGGTCAATACAGTACCGGATGCACTGAGCAGGAAGTCAGAGAATAGAGTGCTTGTCCAACTTACTCAGCAGAAGGAGTTGATTCAAGACATCATCAGATTGGACTTAATGTTGGTACAAGGAGTTGATAAGGCGGGACAGTTCATGACCTTGCAGATTCAGTCAGCATTATTGGATGAGATCAAGGAAGCTCAAAAGGAAGATCCCAGATTGCAGTCATTTCGAGCCCAGGTAGAGGCAGGATTGAGGACTGATATCTGTATTCATCCAGATGGTGCATTATATTTTGGCAACAGGATTTGTGTTCCCCAAGGAGAAGTTCGACAGAAGATTCTAGCGGAAGCACACAGTTCAGCCTATTCCATACACCCAGGGGGAAACAAGATGTATCAAGACATAAAGAAGCAGTTTTGGTGGAATGCTATGAAGAGGGAGATAGCCCAGTATGTTGCCAAGTGCTTGGTTTGTCAGCAGATAAAGATAGAGCATCAGAGGACAGCTGGACTTCTACAACCCTTACCAATACCCGAATGGAAGTGGGAGCACATCACCATGGATTTTGTTACGGCATTACCTCGTAGTCCTAAGGGTAATAATGCTGTATGGGTAATCATTGATCGCCTCACCAAATCAGCTCACTTCATACCATTCAGGGTAGGTCAGACAACAGAGGTTCTGGCAGACAAGTACATGAAGGAGATAGTTCGTCTACACGGAGTTCCAGTTAGTATTGTATCAGACAGAGACACCAGATTCAGATCTCATTTCTGGGAAAGCCTCCAAGAAAGTCTAGGGACTCGTCTGAAATTCAGTACTTCATATCATCCCAGACAGACGGACAATCTGAAAGGACTATCCAGATTCTTGAAGATATGTTGCGGGCCTGCATGATTGAATTCCAGGGATCATGGGAAGACCATCTTCACTTGGCTGAATTTTCTTATAATAACAGCTATCAGGCAAGTATCAAGATGGCACCTTTTGAAGCATTGTATGGTACGAAGTGTAGGTCACCGATTTGTTGGGATGAAGTCGGTGAGAGGAGACTTTTGGGACCAGAGATCCTGATTCAGACAACAGATAAAGTCAGGATTATCAGAGATCACCTCAGGGCAGCACAGAGTCGGCAGAAGAGTTGGGCAGACACACTGAGAAGGCCATTGGAATTCCAGACAGGGGATCATGTGTTTTTGAAGATATCACCTACAAAGGGAGTAATCCGGTTCGGTACTCGTGGAAAGCTTAGTCCGAGATATATCGGCCCATTCGAGATCTTGGACCGAGTGGGAGATGTGTCTTACAGGTTGGCGTTACCGCCATCTTTGGACGGAGTTCACAATGTATTCCACGTATCGCAGCTGAGGAAGTATGTGAAGGATGATGGTCATATCCTGGATCACTCCGAACTGGAACTACAACCGGATTTGTCATACCAAGAGCAACCGATGGCCATTTTGGACAGAAGTGTCAAGGCATTGAAGAACAAAGCCATACCGTTAGTGTTGGTGTCTTGGAACAGACATGCACCAGGAGAGGCCACGTGGGAACGAGAGGATGTTATCCGTGAGCGTTACCCTCAACTCTTCACATCTTGATTTGGTAAAACTCTTTCTTCTCATCCTTCTTTATTGCTGCCTTTCGCTTCCTGTTATCCTTCTTTACCGTCACCTTTCACTTTATGAAATTTCGAGGACGAAATTTTTGTAAGGTGGATGGATTGTAATACCCCGTTCCCGGAATACGTACTTAGTTGCGTATCCAGTTTTTCGATCGTATTTCTCGATTTACTTCCTGTATTTGACCGATTTCAGTTTTAAAAATCATTTTCCAATATTATATATTTTCTATGATTTTCTGGAATTTTCCTGAATTTAATTAAATATTTTCAAAACCGGTGTCGACCAGTGCCGCTGATCGATTCTCGGATATTTAATTCACAAACAGTTAGGAATTTCTAGAAGGACCTTTAGACTTTATTTCTTAGAATCATATTTTCTATCTAAATACTTTTTCTGAGAATTTTATGAATTTATGAAAATTCCAACGGAGTCGGTAGATAACTGATTCCGGGATTTTTAGTTTTAAAACTATAAATTATTTCTTCAAACGAATTTCACCATGAGTCTTAAAATTTTATTCTTGATTTTTGGTAAAATTTTCGGGTCGTTCCGAGATACTTGAATTTCGGACGATTTCGGTATTTTCCGAAATGTTTTCCGCATCTTCGACTTAAACCTGGAAAATTGTCTTTTCAACATTTTTAAATTTTAAGCCAAAGAAAATATCTTTCCTTGTTATAATTCCTTTCCTTTTCCCTTTTTCTTGATTTTCCTTTACTTCCTTCACAAGCCTCAAAATTTTCCAATTTTTCAATAATTCCACTTTCTCCAAAATTCCACCAACTCCCACCTACTTCCTCATTTAATGCATCTCTTACTCTCTCTCTCCCATGGCCAGCCAAGTGGCCAAGTGAGGGACACCTCACCCTCTCCTATTTGCAATAAACCCCCTCTCAATTACATTATTTGCAACTCCTTTACAAAATCTAAAACCTATATAAACATTTCCTTTACATTTCTTTTCCTTTTTCTTCATTTTCACCAAAGTGTTAGCCTTCACCATTTCCCTCTCCATCTCAACCTCAACCACCTACTTCCAAAACAACACCACAAGATCATCATCTCCACCTCAAGCAACCATTTTGGAACTTGGATCGTAGCTTTCTTCGCCGCCAAAGATCACCTTGGTGCTATTCGTCGACAACGACCCTTTCGATCGCATAAAACGTCGATTGATCACTCCTAGTGAGTATCTTTACTCACCAAGACTTGTGAACTTCCTAATATACTTGTATTTCCACATCTTGAACACTTGTGCCTTCAAAATCATATTTCTGACCTTCAAATTCGACCAGCAAATTCTGTTCTGTACGCTATTTTCAGGCCACGATTAGTCGACTGGACCTAGGGATTAGTCGACTAATCCATCTAGTTGAACCATAACCTTTTTCTGAAACTCAGTTTTAGTCGACTTACCCTGGTTATTAGTCGACTAACCTTTTCTGGAAATAAACCTCAACTCTCTGGAAATCACTGTTAGTCGACTACCCCTTTACCCTAGTCGACTAACTTTTCCTGAACCAGAAACTCAACTCTCTGTATCTCAGATTTAGTCGACTGACGTATCTGTTAGTCGACTTGAGTTCACTGTTAGTCGACTACCCTTTTTCCTAGTCGACTAACTTTCCCTGAAACAGAATCTCAACTCTCTGGAACCCAGTTTTAGTCGACTAATTCAGACTGTTAGTCGACTAGAGACCCCTATTAGTCGACTAACCATTCCACCTAGTCGACTAATTTAGGCTGTTTATTATAGTTGATTTCTTTTCTGAAATTAGATCTTACCCTTGATACATATGTGATATATTATCCTTGTTTATGCTTCATAACTGGTACTTCATGACATGTTACTTGATGGACATTACTTCTTGTTACTTCATGACTTATTATTGTGTAGTCTCGTTCCATAACTTGTTAATGAATGAATATCACCACTTATCATGCCATCACTTGAACCAAGCATGATACACATGACTTTTGTATAAAATGGACCAACTTATATTGGGTCGGGGGAAAACATGCGGATATCGATATGTGTTCGTGTTTACAGTGGTTTTAGGAATGTTGTGCAACTCATGTTCCGGTCTGACCTGTGGGCCACCAGGGGACCGAGGGGAGTGCTTGCTCCCTCCTTACTGGTACCATCATGATAAGGGCATACATAAGTCCCTCCTGTTAGCCTAGCGGCTGGCTTCCGTTACCAAGCAACGGAACAATCCTGGACCGTTATCCCGGGCATGTACGGGATCCACTGTAAACATAGTTCGTCGATACAACCGCTGGTTTCCAATAACAACCTTGCTTTACTAGGATATGGATCTATGTGTGCTGGGACGCTGGGTCACATAGCTAGATATCACAGTAAGACAAGTAATAATAATAATAGATTCTAACTGTGGATCCTTATATGCAGACCTTATCTCTTTATGCTCCTATTACTTGCTGATTTACATGTATCATACTGTTCCCTCTTACTTATTCATGCCTCTTAGCCATTTGGCTGTAGCTTGATTTTTGTTATGAGATCTTGATTCCCTTGGATTTGCACATTCAGGTTCTGAAGCTTGGATCGAAGTGGAGCCATCCACAGAGGATCAAGCTTTCTTTAGTGAGCAGGCAGATTAGTTCCTGTTCTTCGTGCCAGACCTATCCATTTTGACTCACGGGATCTTCATCCAACTCGTGAGCTTTTTTTGTGTTTATATTGTAAATCTTACTTTTGGACTTGGTTGTGATGTAATACACATGTAATGTGTAATACTTTATCATATCCTGTGATAGTTTTGTAGTTGTACTTTTTAAGTTGGCATATGTATGGATATCACGCTTTGTCGTGTACTCTGATCTTTGTTGTACTAAATGCTTAGCGTATATACTTGGGGGCACTTTCCGACCTACGTATATACGTCGCAGTGACGTCCCCGTATTCGTGGGATCGGGGCGTTACAAATATTCATCTTGTGTGCTCGAGATAATCAATTTCATGGCGCGCTTGAGGTTGTCGGTGGGAATCTTCATATCTTTTAACTATTGGTATCATAGTAAGTATGATATTCCGGGTTATGCACGCAACAATTATTATAGAGCTTATTATGTTTATTTAAGACTTGAGTGCTCTAGATGAACCAGAAGATGTCGAGTCGATAGAGTTCAGCGGAGACATCAAAATTAAGAACACAACAAGAAAGTTTAGATTTGTTCTAAGGTAAAATCGATGATTTTTTGAGTATATTGATCAAGGTGGAGTCATTAAGGTTCAATGATACTCAGATCTGAACACAGTAGGCGTGGAGGCGATGATCGGATCATCGTCAATGGAAAGATGGGCTCGACGAGCTCACGAAGACATTGCACGAGGCATCCCATGGAGGCTCGTTGCGGCAGCAAGACAAAGGAAAAACAGCATAGATTGATGAAGATGACCAATGGATGAGATTCATTGAAAGGCAGATTGTGCAATCTTAGTGGAATTCAGAAGATCAAGGGGTCGAACCCTATGTCTTTACGACGTTCTGGATGCAATGGTGGGTGCAAATCGAGAAGATTTCAGTGTCTGATGCAATTTCTATACAGATCGGTTAAAGGAATCGACTGAGATTACGGTCAAAGTTATGACGGACTAGTCATGACATGGTGAGATTATTCCAGACATTGGTGAATCTATCAGGTTTGAAGATAATTAATAGCAGGACAACAGATCTGTAACATCAATACAATAGTGGATGGCAACCCTGATTGATGGAAAGAAGACCATGACAGTGCGTGATAGGAAGATTCGGTATGACCTTAGTAGTTATGTGAAGACGGTAAATCTCAAGGCTAAAATATCGATGAAAAGTGGACCATCACCAAGTGATCGGTAGAAAACCATGGCACGACAAGCACTTGATAATGTTCGTGTAAAGTTGGTAAGACAGGGACAGAATTAGAGGCGGAATGCCTCAAGACTGCCGGGGCGCCATGGCTGGGAAGGTGTCACAAAGTGAAATTTACTGGTGGCGACAGTGATGCAATGCAAGCTAAGGAAAGAAACTAGGCCAAGGTGGAGTTTCAATAAAATTCTTGAAGGGAGCTCACTTCGAGGTGGAGCTTCAAAAAAATTACAATGGATCTAATTGTTATAGGACGACTAAAAAAAAGGTGCATTCGGGTAAGATCCGAGATGGCCCAAGGCATGGCGATAAATAGCTATAGGCCCGAGGTGAGGGGCAAGAGTAAAAACTTCACAGTATGGTTACAACCAAAGAAAGCATCAAGGTAGTAATCTAAAATCTCAAGGTGTTTTGCTGAAGGCTTGAAAAGTAGAGATAAGATTTTGCCTTATTTTCAAAAGGAGATGATGATCTAAGAAGAATTGTAACGGTCCCAGTTTTTAATTACCTCAAAATTCATAATCATCAACCTTATCGCTCGTTAATCAGAATATACTAAAGAATTTTGGAAGCATCTCCTCTGAAATATGGACTCCATCTCAATACAATAATTTAGATTTCGGCTAACATCAACCTGCTTATAAATTTCAAAATTTCATCATATAATTCATCTCAAAGTAAATCAAATAGCATATACATAAGAATTTCTTCCCTTGATATATGTATTCTAACCCAAACCATTTATCAATTCAACCCAATATACAGACTGTAAATCGTCATATTTAATTTTCATTTATCAAAATATAACACTATTTACTGCCACTAGCACTAACTCACATATTACTAATAAGATCAGAGTTTATAAAAAGGGAATCACATTCTACCATAAAAGACATGCTATGTCTCAGGAGGACATCCTTTCAGCTCTAAGCCGGAGCTTCGCCTTGTCGTGACTTGAAAACATCAATCTGTGGCGGGGTGAGCTCAACAGCTCAGTGAGTGAAATCAGTTAAAATAGAGTTTGTATTATACTACCATTATACTTCAAGTATTATGCAGTTGAGCAATATCAAAATCAGTTTCAATACTTTTTACTTATAGTTGATACTGCAGCTTATGAATTATAGATTCTTTCTATTATCTGATACTTTCTATATGTATTTTTCTGGGTAAACGTGACCAATATTTCATTAACATACAATATCAATGATTTTGCAACACTTGACCTACTCGTTAATCTCTTATAATCACCTCTCCTATTTCCAGTTTGTAACATGTCCGTATTTCATATATAATCATAGTCACAGCACAACTATTAGAGAGCCTAATCACAGCACAACTCTTAGAGAGCCTAATCTTACTCGCTAGATTAGTTACAGTTCAATATTGCACCTACCCAATATACATATGACATCACATTACTCATGATAGTATCCAATTATAACTGTATGTTCATACATGAGGAAATACGAGACACTCAAATCTATATACTGGATGTCACAACAATTTATTTACCCGATGTCATAGACAATTATATGCATACACTAGGTGTCATACATATTAACATCCTTAATTCAGATATCATAAACAATCATATCCATATACCGGATATCATAAACAATCATATGCATTACTAGGTGTCATACCTATGAACATCCATAATTCGAATATCATAAACAATCATATTCATATACCGGATATCATAAACAATCATATGCATATACTAGGTGTCATACCTATTAACATCCATAATTCGGATATCATAAACAATCATATCCATATACTGGATATCATAAATAATTATATGTATATACTAGGTGCCATACCTATTAACATTCATAATTCGGATATCATAAACAATCATATTCATATACTGGATATCATAAACAATCATATGCATATACTAGGTGTCATACCTTAACATCCATAATTCAGATATCATAAACAATCATATCCATATACCGGATATCATATGTATACATTCAAGCATTACTTTAATAAAATAATATCAATACTCCCCTTCGATCACCTCTGATTCAACCTGGTCCCTTCCTCCGAAACAATAAATAACAACAATACTCCCCTTCGGTCACCTCCGGTTAAACTCGGTCCCTTCTTACAATACAATACATGACATCATATACATACTTGTACATATTTCATATCACAAAAGTATGCACATTCATACAGATATATCACACAGTCAAGTTCATATAATTTTATTTCTCAGTTCATTATCGTAGTTTCAAGGAATTCTTACCGTATTAAAAGGTACTAAACACGCATAATGCATAAGCTTAATAGTCCTGATATTTTACCGGTCACATTCTGATTCATACTATCAATATCCGATCTTTCTAATTGAATTACTTATTCATCTCTTGTGATCACTCATCATATTAAGAACCTGATTATTGCTCAATCATTCACATAACTAAACACTCAAGTGAGAACTTTTACTCACTGATTAGTTTGCGGGTTCTCTGATTTCGGATCTTCACTTCCTTTACTCTAATAATATACCCGTATTTGGAATGAAATTGGCATTTACCTTAACTATTCACCAGGTCTCCTAACAGTATAATTTGTATCATGAAACTTGATAGGGATTATAATTTCATCGATTAATATAATTAATCTCACTTTTGTTAGAGTTTACCAGATCAGACGATTACTTACAGATGTCTCAGTTTCATATCTACCCTATCATACTACATACACTAAGTGTTTTCGATAAATCGAAACTCTCAATAACAATGTTACCCTTATTCTAACCAAGTGATGTTTTAAATTTCGTTTACCTATTTCAGTTAAATTTCACATGTATTCACATATGCATCAAATCTACATATACCGATAAGTATATGTATGCGTATAAATACTAAACTGTATATTAGTCAATTATTAACTATTCAGTTCTCAGCTTCCATAATTATATCATGTTAATTCTATATACTTATATCACTTACCAATACTGAATTACTAATCACATTGACATAATGCTCAATCTTTCGTCCATATTACTAATATCTGATCAATAGATAATTGTCTATCTATTACCGATTAGATATAATCAGTATCACTATAGAGCTAAGTATTTTAAGATTAACTGAGAATCCCGATATTTTGATTCAAATCAACTTATCATAAAATACTTATTTTTATTAAATACTCCTAATAAGATTGAAAAATCTCTAAAATCATGAGTTTTATTTCATTTAATAGGTTACAGATTATAAGTACACTTAATCATCTTTTATCCTGCAATACCGTTTCTATCCTTTTTTTATTTCACTATTTTTCATTTCCATGATAATTCGCTATAGGCATATATATCATATTTCAAGTTAACACCATTGATTATGATTCAATCTATTACTGTACAAGAATTTGTATTCATTTTCATCTTAGCTCGTTACTATGTACCACTGACACTCATCAATTTCAAATTAGAGCTTTATTAACAAAATCTCCGTGTCTAGCCAATCAGTCTATTGCCATCCATTATTCATACATCCACGTGGGTATAAAGACGATATCTATACGCATTTATCTCAATAATTACTTTTATTGCTAACAATATTGACAAATAATATACAATTTCCTTCATAAAAGATAATTTGGTAATTTATCAAAATCAATATAATCACGATAGTTTTATTACCTATCAACTTGACTTAAACTGACATGTTCTTCAGGATCAATATTTACTTAAACGTGCCGCTGGTGTAACATTCGTGACATTGCACACGAAAACTTAACTCATGAATTTTCAGCTATTATTTATAATACTCATGCTTCAACCATTATCATTAGTTTTCCCCCAACTATCGGTTCATATATACAATTATTAAGTAACATAATCAGTCCTATTCCGTCAGGGTTAGTTATATCAATATATATTTAATCAAGAAAATTCAGTTATTATGCTATTCATATCATACCATATCCATCATCTATATCCCATTTAATATAGGTTTCTATATCACAGTTATTCCCAGTTGTCCAAGGACTTACTTCAATTTCATTTACTCTGTTCAGTTCTGGTATTGATTTTCGGATTCTACTTATGCCGATATCAACATAACTGACTCTATAATTCCCGATTCCATGATTAATGATAGCTAAAGTGATCATTATCTTAGCTAATTTCATTTATCTCTTATTAATCAGATAGTATCCATGATATATTATCAATCATATGTTCTATCACTGTTTAGCCTACTCGTGGGTATAATTGGTGTTAATCACCCATTACCCAATCATAATTTATAGTTACTAGATTTGACCACAATATTGATTGCATAATAATATTAATAATAATTTCTATTTGTCACGATCAATATTACTATTGAATCAAAACTTTTAAATAAAATCGGGATGACTCCACTCACCTTGCCATGTTTATCGGTCTCCTGATTACTCAATGTCGTATGCTAATACCGTGGATGTGTAGCTCTCATCTCCACAAATTCAAGGATTTCAGAATCGTGCAATTTGGAGTTCAGATGGCCGAGATATCGCTCGAATACACATGAGACATAAAACGATGTTAGATACGTAACATTAGAAAGTATTCAGGGAGTTGTTCAAACTTTCTCCAGGTTCTAAAATAATTTATTTAATTCATAGGGGATTAAAATGAAAATGTACCTTTATATTATAAAACGGGTCGGGTCGGGTTTCTTTATTGGGTCCGGTCAGACCCACAACCAACAGCAGCAGCAGCGCTACTGCTGTGCGCGTGCCCTCGCCGGCGCCCTCGCCGGCGTGGCCGGCCACTGCCGGTCGTCCCGCGGCCCAGCGCCGCCTTGCCACCGCCGGAGATCAAGAACAAAGAGAGAGAGAGAGAGAGAGAGAGAGAGAGAGCAAGGGAAAAGAGAAAGAAAAGAGAAAGGAGGAAGAGGGCTACGACTCACCTTCCCTTTCGCCACTTGCAGGCAACGCCGGCGCCCTCGACAGCGCCGACCTCCTGGTTGACCAGAATCCGAGAGAGAGAAAGGAGCGGAGAGAGGTCTTTAGAGAGAGAGTGAGAGTGAGTGAGTGAGTGAGTGAGCCCAGGAGAGAGGAAGGAGATTTATCATCTCCCTATTCTCCACCTACTCCCCTCACCTCCCTCCATGCCCATTAAATGCTCTCCCATCCCACATTTATTATTATTATATATTTTGAATATAATACATGTATTTATCTATATGCTCTTGTGTGTGTGTGTGTACACACACACACATATACATGCTCATTTGAATACAATTATACGTACGCCCAATATCTTGTACAAGTATATACCACTTCATCATCTATAAATGCAACACAATATATATAATTGTATTTAAATACAATTACTTGCAATTTAAACAAGTATTTCAAAGTGTTTAGATACACACACACATACTTATAAATTTTCTTTTCACCCCAATATATCGGAAAATTTCAATTTCATATCAAAACAAATAAGTAAAAGTTCTAATTATTTTGCATATCATATTAATCAAAGATTAATATATATTAAATTGGGGTTTAATTACGTAAGCGTTACAAGAATCAACCCGATTGGAGAAGATGATGGCTTGAAGAGAAGAAAAGAAGCATATCAAGATAGCTTAGTCGACTGCATAGTCAACTATCAAGCATTAGTCGACTAATAGGCAGATACAGAGAAGAAGCATTATACAGTAGTCGACTAATAAAGTTTATTAGTCGACTAATTGAAGGATTAGTCGAATAGTCTAAATGATAATTCGACTAATCAAGGCGGTTCTGCATGAGCAGTTTTCTTTATAGGCTCCTGCGGCTTTCCTCTTCTGGTGGAACTCAAATAGGATTCAGATTCCTATCAGTGAAGGTTTGTTTTTAAAGTTTAAGAGTCTAAAATTCTTCTAGATCAAAGAGATCAACTCCAAATAGGATTGATCAAGATTCTTCAAGCATCCAATGGCTAAGATTGTCTTATAATTCAAATAGGAGTTATAATGTAAAATCCTATTAATAAATGTTGTAACTTAAGATTTAGGTGGAGCAGGAGAGCGGAAAAAAGTTGTGGTGAACAACAATGTAAGGCCCTAAAAAATCAAAAAGCTCTAAAAAGTTAAGAAAGAGAAAAGCAAGGTGGAGGTATATAGAGAGAAAGTATACTCATGTAATCTACGTATAAATTCAAGGGGAAAGCAATTACTCTTGTGGAATCAAGTGGAAGGTTAGATATCTTTGTATCAAGTTTATTAATAAAGCTCTCTCAAGTTCTCTCCATGTGGATGGAGGTCAAATTTAGGTCGAACCACGTTAAATTGTGTGTTCTTCTTCTAATATTTTTTAATATTCATCTTGTATGCACGAGGTAATCGATCTCATGACGTGTTTAAGATTATTGGTGGGGTCTACGTATCTCTCAACTGTTGGTATCATAATAAGTATGATATCTCGGATTATACAAACAACCCTTGAAGAATCTTCTTAGAACTCTAGATTTGTTCCAATGTCAAGTTCTTTGTTTGTTTGTTTTTTCCCCTATATTTTCATCCACAACTTACCTTCAAAATTCTCGTGGCATTCGTTTTTGTAGCAGCAGTCGCCTTAATATCAAGTTTTTGGTGGCATCTTCAGTATGACTCATCTTCAAATCACTCCAAATTCATTCAATTTTAGTTTCTCTCTACATTGTTTCCTCCCATCTCTCTCAATCTCTCACAAGGGGAGGCAAACCCTTCAATCCATCACACGAAATATATCACAATCCTATTTACAAATTTTCTCATGAAATCCTAGCCGTCTGCTAATCCTAAAGAAACTCATATCCCTATTCAGTTTATTCAATTTAAAACCCATACAAAAGGAAACATACAAGGAACTCAATTAGAAGTTCGACTCGAATTTGATTTTGTGTCAAATCAAACACTAACCATGCGGGCATCAAAGGCAAATCTACCTGACCATCTCCTCCGCAAGAAGTGAGTCGTGTTCGACAGCTTCTTGTAAAGCTTGATCAGACCATTTCATGCCTCTCCTAATCCCTGCAAACTTGCATCAATTGTTACATGTTGCATTTTTTGCCACTGTCTTCTTCTTCTTCTTCTTCTGGGTTCAATTTGTGCGTATGTGCATGTGTGTTCATGCGCATGTGAGTTTGCTGTTCATATCAATGAAAATAACGGTTAACTTTGATGATATTTTGGTGTTAACAGCATACGCGGTCCCAAAGTTTTCGCAGCTCACTGTGTCATCTTATTATGTTGCATGACCTTTATTTCTTATAATTTTTAGTCGAATGAAAAGATCTTACTATTTCTGCAATGCTGAGGCAGAAGAATGCACTGCAAGAAAATTCACGAAGAATTGTTATCCTATTCTTGAAAGGCTTTGATGTATAGGAGATATTTATATTTTGTACGCCTCATGACCATTGTATCAAATACTTTCTTTGAAGTTATCGAAAAAACACAAATTTAAGTGGGTTTGTGTACCAATAAATAATTCTTAAATCTATTTCAACTCATTTGTGTTTGAACTGCTTCTCTATACTGGACGCCATTTTGAACGCATATAATTCTGAAATATCAAACCCTCTCATAGAGTAATGCTTGAAAGGCTGTTTTTTAACCATGAAGATACAAGTAAATGAATATACGTGCTCAGGAAAAAGCAATGAAGCAAGCAACCCTCATTACTTGCAAACCGCCCAGGAACAAAATTTGTGCCCTGTCGCAATCTCCAGGCAATATCTGAAATTGCAGCATTCAAAACTCAAGAAAGATACCATGAATTATCACATGTCAATTTAACTAAAAAATTTTATGCACAAAATGAGAAGATATTTTTCGTAAATTCCCACGTATGAATCTCAAACATCAAAATGAACACAAATTTATTATTATTATTTTTTTAACCAAACTGCCTTTCTTATTAAAAGTGAGTTATCACGCAAATTTTCAGGCTTCTTTCTCTCTTAGTGAAACTTAAATTCAATTTTCACTTGAATATAATTGAATGTCTTCAGGCTAGGCAACACCCAAACACCAGCACATATACAGACCACAAATTGATACCAAAACAGTTAAAGAAAAGGGAACAAGAGTGCAGGACCCAAAAAAAAAACACAGGTCATAAAATTGGGCTCTTTCAAGTGATCTACGGAAGAGCTCATTTGATAAAAAAAAGATTTACACCAACAGCCAGTCATTTTCACTTTGTTGCCGTTGGTATTACACAGAGAGCACATTAAACGCATTCCCATCTCATGCACATATAGTATTACAAGCCTTCGGTCTAAAGACTGTAAACACCAAAACAGGTCGCTCATGCAAAACAAACAAAATTACATCTCACTCAGGACACATGTTTAGTGGGCCGCAGCAACCAAAGCACAGCGAGCAGTAGTGAAAGTTGAGATGAGCGACCCTAGCTGCAGCTTATCATTGCACCCAAAGCTCAACCTATACCTGCAAACCAAAACCATGTCAGAAAAGTTGAGTAAGGATCAGCTACCTTGACTCAAAAAACGCAAGTATTCAGGTGTTGAGAATGTTCCTTTACCATATTCCATAACATATGCACATATGAGTCAGAAAAACAAGGCCAGGCTGGCAAGAGGTAGCTTTGGATATTAGTAACATGTAGTGGATCTACATTTTCAACTCAATCCTTCAAGATAAAAATGGCACAATGCACACACCAACTCCCAAGTGCTAGTCATTTGAGGATAGCATCCGGCTTGCTTATTTTACGAGTCAACTCATTGAATTTTGGCTACTTTTTATATTTTTTTAGATAACGATGTAAATGTAATCTCTTGCATCTGGATTATGATATATGTTGTAAATGTATATTTTTAGATATTTTGTAAGTGTAACTTATTTAAGAGAAGTTGGCTTTTGCAAGATTAATCTAAAAATTTTTGCATTTGGATTAGGATACATGTTTGGGCCACAATGGGCCAGGGCACTAGGTCTTAGGTCAATGTGGCCGCTCTAATCAAAACAGGTTCAGCTTTCATAGAAGCAACTGTCAGTCAAGGTCAGCAGAAATGACTAAATCATTTATTTTCAGCTATCAACATATCATCAATCATCGAACCTCGTGAGTTGGTGCCAATTCTATAAGACTTCATTCACATGCACTGGACATGGCAGTGTAAAAAATCTTGGAGTAAAGGAGAAATAACAAATACACTACTTTTTCCTTTCTAAGAATTGACAATCTCATTAGTTCCAAGTGAAATACCCTTATAATGACAGTTACCCAAAATAATCATTTCCACTATAATTTTTTCTTTCTAAAGTAAGTGTCACACCCGCGAAACCTAGACTCTATCCCTCCCAAGGTTCGAAGTATCGGTCGAGTCGGCGACGACTCAGCAGACGCCGTGACGATACTGAGACACGACACGCCCCTGGCCCAGATTTTTGACTGACTCGGGACTGACTCGGCGTTGACTCGGCCGAGTCCTGATACGACTCGGGCCGAGTCGGCCGAGTCATCACCGAGTCGGTGTATAAAAGGAAAAAAGGCTGAGGCTGCAGCAATCTAGGGCTTACCTCCTCAATCGTCGTCGTCAGTCACCAGCACTGCAGTGCACTCCCAGTCGCCCGCCGCCTCTCTCTGATCTCTCCCTCCCTCCCTTCGATCTCTCTCCCCCCCTCTCCCTCCCCCTGATATCTCGCAGTCGCCCCCTCTCTCTGATCTCTCCCTCGCCCCTCAAATCCCCCCACCCTCCCTCCCTCTAATCCTCTCTGTCTCTCCCCCCCTCCCCCACTCGGTGTCTTTTTCTCTTTTAACCCTCTCCCTGTCTCTCCCTCCCTCCGTTTTCTCTCTGTGTGTGTGTCCCCCCCCTTCTCTCTCACCCGATCTCCCCCCCCCCAACTTTTTTTTTTTTTTTTTTTTTGGGGGGGGGGGGGGGGTTATATTTCTCCCCTCAAATCTTTCATATTTCTAAATTTATCACCCCCAATCATTTTATTTATTAAATTACTCCTCAAAACAATTTGGACATGTAATACATACATGTTGATGTTTATGTTTTTTTTAAAGATTTGTCGTGATTTTTTTCAAAAAATTTTGAGCTTTCTATGTAGCGTTTTGCGCGTATCACTCGAGACAGATCTGAGATGCCACGACCGATGTGTCTCAGTGCCCGCCGAGTCGGCGACCGAGACCGTGACTTTGAACCATGAACCCTCCCTCTCACATTAATACAATAGAGATGAATAAGAGTCAGGGAACAAAATCTCGGCCGAGTCGGATACGACTCGGCCGAGTCGTATCCGACTCGGCCTCCTCCGGTCCAACTCGGCTGCCCGAGTCAGGTAAGTATCGCCGAGTCGCCCGAGTCGAGTCCGAGTCGGACCCGATCCGGGCCGACTCGGCGACCCGTGACTGCACCCTTAAAGACGCGATGAGGGAGAGAGAGCATGGTTCAAAGTCTCGGTCTCGGCCGCCGACTCGGCCGGCACCGAGACGGATCGGTCTCGGCGACTCGGATCGGACTCGGGCGATACGCAAAAAACGCTACATAGAGCGCCAAAAAAATTATGAAAAAATCATGACAAATCATAAAAAATTGTAGATATCAAAATTCATGTATCAAAATTAAACTGAGGGGGGGAGAGAGAGAGAGAGGAACAGAGAGAGAGAGGGAGAGAGAGACGTAGACAGAGGGGAGAGAGGGAGACACAGTCACACAGAGGAGGAGAGAGAGACGGAGAGAGAGGGAGAGAGGGACAAAGAGAGAGAGAGAGACAGAGAGAGGGAGATGGGGAGAGACTGAGAGGGAGAGAGAGTCCGAGAGAGAGAGAGAGAGAGAGAGAGAGAGAGAGAGACGGAGAGAGAGTCACAGAGAGAGGGAGAGGGGAGAGAGACTGAGAGGGAGAGAGAGAGAGAGAGAGACGGGGATAGAGTCCGACAGAGAGAGACATAGACAGAGGGAGAGAGAGGGACAGAGAGGGAGAGGGAGAGACAGAGAGAGAGCCGGAGACAAAGAGGGAGAGAGAGGTAGACACAGAGGAGGAGAGAGAGAGACGGAGACAGATAGGGAAAGAGAGGCACAGAGAGAGGGAAAGGGGGAGAGAGAGACTGAGAGGGAGAGGGGAGAGAGTCCGACAGAGAGAGACACAGCGGGAGAGAGAGAGAGACGGAGACAGAGAGGGAGAGAGAGGGAGAGAGAATTACCTGCGACGGCGAGGCGACGGCTAGGGCGACGCGGGGGGACGCGAGAGGGAGGGAGCAGCGTGTGAGAGAGAGAGACACAGTAGGAGAGAGAGAGAGACGGAGACAGAGAGGGAGAGAGAGGGAGAGAGAATTACCTGCGACGGCGAGGCGACGGCGACGACGAGGGCTAGGGCGACGCGGGGGGGGACGCGAGAGGGAGGGGGCAACGTGTGAGAGAGAGAGACACAGCAGGAGAGAGAGAGAGACGGAGACAGAGAGGGAGAGAGAGGGAGAGAGAATTACCTGCGACGGCGACGGCGAGGCGACGGCGATGGCTAGGGCGACGCGGGGGGACGCGAGAGGGAGGGGGGCAGCGGGTGAGAGAGAGAGAGATCAGATCGATCTGATCTCTCTCTCTCTCTCATACGCAGGCCCTTTAATTGAAGGATCACGGGCGCCGAGTTGACCCGGATCAGGTCCAACTCGGACCCGACTCGGGTGACTCGGCCGAGTCGTGGACTCGGCCGAGTCGCCCGAGTCGGGTCCGAGTCGGACCCGATCCGGGTCAACTCGGCGATCCTTGACTGACTCGGGCCCCGAGTCGTACGGAGGAGCCCGAGTCGGATACGACTCGGCCGAGTCGTATCCGACTCGGCCGAGTTTTGGATCCCTGAGAGAGAGATCAGATCTGATCTCTCTCTCTCTCTCGCGCTCGCCGTTCCCCCCGTCCCCCGCCGTCGCCGTCCCCCGCCGTAGCCGTCGCCGTCGCCGTCGCCGTCGCCTGCAGGTATGTCCTCCCATCTCTCCCTCTCAGTCTCTCTCTCCCTCTCTCTGTGCCTCTCTCTCCCTCTCTTTCTCTGTCTCTCTCCCCCGCAGCGGCGCGCGCTCTCCTCTCTCTCCCCCCTCTTCGCAGCGACTCTCTCCCGGCTCTCTCTCTCCGCAGCGACTCTCTCTCTCTGTCTCTCTCTCTCTCTGTCGGTGGCTATCTCTCTCTCCCTCTGTATCTCTCTTCACTCTGTATCTCTCTCTCTGTCGAAATCTCTCTCTCTCTCACTCTGTATCTCTCTCTCCCTCTGTCGAATTCTCTTTCTCTCTGTATCTCTCTCTCTCTGTATCTCTCTCTCTCTCCGTCTCTCTCTCTCCCTCTCCCTCTCAGTCTCTCCTCCCCTCTCTGTCTCTCTCTCCCTCTCCCTGTCAGTCTCTCTCTGTCTCTCTCTGTCCCTCTCTCTCTCTCCGTCTCTCCCTCTCCCTGTCAGTCTCTCTCTGTCTCTCTCTCTCTGTCCCTCTCTCTCTCCGTCTCTCTCTCTCCTCCACTGTGTTCCCCTCTCTCTCCTCTGTCTCCGTCTCTCTCCCTCTATCTGTTCTCTCTCTCTCTAATTAATTTGCATTTAATGTCATTTAATTTAGTTTAGTTTAGGTAAAGTTAATTTAACTTAATTTAGGTTAATTTAATCTAATAAAATTTTGTAATTACGTTAGGTAATTTAATAATTTTATTGAAGTTAGGTAATTAAGTTAGTGTAAGTTAATCTAGCATAAACTAGTTTAGTTTAATTTAATGTAGTTTCATTTAATTGAATTGAATTTAATTTAAATTAGTTTAGTTAACTTAATTTAGGTTAATTTAATTTAATAAAGTTTTGTAATTAAGTTAGGTAATTTAATAAATTTAATTAATTTATTGAAGTTAGGTAACTTAATCTAGTATAAACTAGTTTAGTTAATTTAATGTAGTTTCATTTAATTGAGTTTAATTTAATGTTTTTTAATTTAGTTAATTTTAGTTTTAATTTAATTTAACAGATAATTTTTTTAAATTTCAGTATGGCTCCAAAGCAACGCGATATTGGATGGGAACATGGTACCTGTTGGTGAAAGTAGAAAACTTTGAAGTGCAATTATTGTGGGAAACAAGTCCATGGTGGTATCACTAGATTGAAGCAGCATATAGCACATGTACCCGGTCAGGTGGAAGGATGCTTGCGAGTATCAAAAGAGATATCTCAAATAATGAGACGACATCTTTCTGAAGGTAGCAAAGAAAGAGCGGCCATTAAATCTAAAAAAGACCGACTTATGAGATCTTTAAGTGAGGAAGATTTCTATGAGGTGACCGAAGAAGATTCTGATAATGAAATTGAAGAAGTTGGTGGTTTAGAAGGAGTTGAAAAAAGACAACTGAAACAAGCCATGAAAGAAAGTCGTGAAATGGCTTGGAGATCGGCAGAAGGAGTTGATATTGGTGGCAGTAGTTCACAGCCTTCAGGATCAGGGAGTAACCGTGGATTGCGTCGGAGTATGACTATGAGAGAAGCTGAAATTCCAGCTCGTGGTATTGATCCTTACATGTTCCAACAAAACAGAAATCAATCAAAAGTATGTTCTCAACTGAGAATATGAAAAAAGTTGAGAAATCCGTGGCGAAGTTCTTTCACTACAATGCAATACCATTCAATGCAGCTGATAGTGGTCCCTTACTACCAAGCCATGATTAATACTATTGCGGAGGCAGGTCCAGGTGTAAAAGGCCCTACAGGGTACCAGATTGGCAATCTCTATTTAGAGGAGGAAGTGAAAGAAATTGGAGTATATATTGCTTCAATAAAAACAAAATGGCCGCAGTATGGTTGCACGATCATGTGTGATGGATGGAGTTCCATAATAGAAAGCCTATTGTTAATTTCATGATCTATTGTGATAGAAGCATGATCTACCATACTTCTGTTGATACCACTAATATCTCGAAGTCTGCTGAGTATATATTCTCGCTAATGGATAAAGTTGTTGATGAAGTTGGCGAAGAAAATATCGTGCAGGTTGTAACAGATAATGAGGCAAGTTTCAAAGCAGCTGGTCACATGTTGATGGAGAAGAGAAAACATTTATTTTGGTCTCCCTGTGCAGCACATTGCATTGATTTGATGCTTGAAGATATTGGCTCTTTGAAATCAGTCAAGGAGACATTGGATGATGCTAAGGTGATCACATCATTCATTTACAATAGCCTCAAAGTGGTGAATTTAATGAAGCTATATACCAAAGATAGAGATTTGTTGAGACCAGGTATAACACGGTTTGCCACCGAGTTTATTTCTATTGAAAGCCTTATTCGCTATGAGCAAGATTTGAAAAGAATGTGCACGACTACCGAATGGCGTGAATTCAACAAGGAAAGGAGTAGAAGAAGTGTGTGAGATAAGATTGTTAATCTCATTCTGACTGACCGGTTTTGGAAGAAGGCAAGAGAGGTCCAAAACATTATGGATCCTCTTGTTAGAGTCTTGAAGATAGTGGACCAGGACAAGAAACCTACACTATCTATTATATATGAAGCTATGGATAGAGCAAAATTGGCTATAAAGGCCTCAAATAAGAACTAGAAGAAGTACTGGGACATCATTGATAGAAGATGGGAGGGACAATTGCATAGACACTTGCATGCTGCTGTAATTCATTTGCCTAGAAATCATATTTGTTGACTAGAAATTGAAACTGTCATATCATAACAATCGTTTGCTTACATTATTGCAGCATATTTTTTAAATCCAGCACTCCAATATTCAAAAAACTTTTCTACACATCCAGAAGTGAGATATGGATTAAAGGAGGTCATTAAAAGATTGGAGCCAGATTTGACTAAACAAGCAAGAGCTATTAATGAGGTAATAATAATTTATTTATTTCATCGATATAATGTTATGCAAATATTAACACGTGTGATGTGTATTCTCACAGATAAAATTATTTGTGGATGGAGTGGAGAATTTGGAAGCTCACTAACTAGAAGAGCAGTGCAACAATCTCTTCCAGCTGATTGGTGGATTAATTATGGCGAAGAAGCTCCCAATCAGCAGAAAATTGCCATCAAAGTCTTAAGCCAAACATGTTCTTCATCGGGTTGTGAAAGAAATTGGAGCACGTGGTCGCTAATTCATACAAAATGCGCAACTGGTTGGCAATGAAAAAGTTGCATAAACTAGTATATGTGCATTACAATATGCGGTTGCGAGTAAGAAACTTGACATGCAAAAGCGACACTGATGATTATTACAACCCAATTGATCTGAACAATATTTTCAATGATGATGATATTTGGATGAGTGGATTCGTGAGGGAGAACAGCCGATGTTACCACCAGATGACTTAGGTTGGTTAGATGAAGGTATTCGTCATACTGACGAAAGTGGCGGTGATGATGACAGCAGTGATGGTGGTGGCGATGATGGTGGTGAGGGTGATGGTGGTGAGGGTGATGGCGGCAGTGATGGTGGTGATGGTGGTAATGTTGAAGAGACTCATGGTGTGGTGGAAGCCAACGAGATGATGCTTTAACATGGGATTCACAATATTATGCAACACAAGATACAGATCATGGAGGCCGGGCAGGGATTTCACAGCAGCGTAGGCATTTGGATCGGTTGGTCGAATTCAGTTCTAGCGATGATTATTCGAGTGGACATGATAACTACTCACATGGTCATCATAGTCTTGAAGGCCATTTACAGGGGTTGGGTTTGACATCTGGCCAATATTCTGGCACTGATTATTCTAGCACTGGTGAATACTCTACTAGCAGCACTGAATATCGAGGTTTTGGGTATTATTACCATGGAGCTGATATTGCACAACCCTACCGCCATATTACTCTGATAGTGGATCCTCTGACCAATCATCTCAGCCTACAGGATCTCACCCACAAACATATCATTATCCTTATGGAAACTATATGCTGGTTTCTATACTTATCGCGGGCCAGATGATAATGATGATTTGGAGCCTCCTCGTAATTCAATGTGGAAATGACTATATTAGCAGGTACTTATGAATTATTTTGTACAATTTACTATATTATGCATGTATTTTGATATTTTTCTACCGACGACGCTTGTATTTATGCTTTCACGTTATGTTTTGAGTGTTAGGTGATATGTTTTGAATATGTGATGCATGAATTTGGATGTTTACATTTTTTTATGATTTGTCATGATTTTTTTCATAATTTTTTTGGCGCTCTATGTAGCGTTTTTTGCGTATCGCCCGAGTCCGTTCCGAGTCGCCGAGACCGATCCGTCTCAGTGCCGGCCGAGTCGGCGGCCGAGACCGAGACTTTGAACCATGATAAGAGTCTAAAAGAGTCACTCACCAGAACTTTCAAACCTAAGCTTGCAAATATACAGGCAAAATTTGTACATCGATACAGTGAGGTCATTTAACCACGGGGCAACCTCCAAACTTTTCGAAGATTTCAGAAGAGTGATGGAATGAACAGGTCTGAGGAACAGCAAAGTCAAGGAATCTGACGACTAGACTGAATAGGTCACTGCTTAGACCAGTTGAAAAGAAGCTTTGTTTTGCCCTTCGGATTCTGTATTTGCATTTTAACACACATAGTGAAGCCAACTATCACCAAGTTATTTACCCACTTTGCAGACTGTAAATACAATTCGATTCCAAATAAAATAAAGCATGAAGACGTGCGTGAGTAAGTGCTCTGTCCAATTTACCCATATCTTCGGAGAGAACTAGGCAAACATGTTCCTGCATGTTGCATGATATTAATCCCCACCTATGCACGTAAGGTTGAAACTAGAAAGGATAATTAAGCAGATAAACATCTCACAGAGGCTAGCTCCTATGATCTTTGATATATATTGCATGTGATTTGTCCAATGTTTCGTGAATGGTTGTTTAAAATACAGAACCATAGTTGTTTACCAAATACAGCAACAGGGAGTACTGATGTCCATCGCCTGACCATGCGATACACAGACTGCATATGGGGTCAACACAATGCAGAAAGGAGTTAAAATGATTGCAGACTTAAGGATTGAGAGGATGAGAGATCCACAATCCCCGATGATATACCAAAAACTCCCTAGGTGGAGCCATCAACGTTAGCCAGAAACTTCATAATTCAATTTTTGATGCCATAACACTTGGATAGTAGACACTATGAGGACACTTCATGTTGGTCAAACAAGAAATTAACTAATATGCTGATAACCAGATAATGCTACCCTTCCGCTGGATGTCAAAACTTCCTATGAAAGATGTTGTATCTCAACCATGTAAATGAAAGATCTGAATCGATTTTATAAAAAATGGACCAATTGTATGTTGATTTTAGTAGATACATTGTATACATGTTTTCATAGCATCTATAAAACATTGCCACGTCTACTTGTCACTTCTGGACACTTTAACATTTGACAGCACTGCAGTTCCCTTATCCACGTGACACTGGGAGATACATCGGGTGCAGTGCAGCAACAAAATTGGATGAATTTAAAGAAGAAACTATGTTATACTTGTACAGGCATGCTGAGGCATCCTAAAACCCCTTATCTAGTGTTTTAGCATCAAAGCACAACCAAACATAGATCTATGCAATTGCCCTTGGTCAAATGCGGCCCACTAAATTATTTCAAATTGTTTCCCCATAACTGTGAAAGTCTTAAAGTGCAGAGAGGGAAGTACTAGAATGAAATTGTGACACAAAGAAACTTTAAAGTATTTCTGACATGTTACACATGTCAGATATATACAATAGTATAAAATAAATATGGTAAGACCAACAATATTCATGTTGATACAGGGTATCAATTGTTTTGACTTCGTCAAAAATAATGAAAAGCTTACTGAAGTGGGAACTGTATCCTATACAAGGTATGCTGGAAATAGATGAATCCCTCAGACTGTTTATGTAAATTATTTTTCTCAGAAATTGTTTCGCAATTGTATGAAATGGAGCTCCACTAAAATGTGTATAAGCTTTCAGGATACCGATAACTTGTGGTGCAACCCTAACCCAACTACTAAATCTAAAACAAATTCAATAAAGATAAATGCCATGCTAAACATTGCAACTGGTAACCAAAGTCCCAAAATTTAATGATATTAAGAAGAATAAATGCAATCAAGCAAAAGATAGTAATTACTTAATGAGCTTGACTAGAATATCTAAGGAATACATACTCAATATCAGCCAAATCATTAATTAGCTTAACTCGCACATCTGATGGCATTTTGATCTTGAAAACAAACCTGAGTATGGTTCGGTCAGTTAGATCATAAAGCAGCAATAAAATAAACAATCAATGAAGTGCAGATAAGTTAGGTTTGACTTACATAGTGACCTCCCTCACTATATCTACCAACGCCAGGCCTTTCCTCATTTTGGTATCAGATATTCTACACAGTTTAAGGACAAAACAATTCTTGTATTCTGGAGCCAAATGGACTGTTGAATAATAGACTTGATGAACCAATAGTAAGCGGTGTAGGATACATTTAAAACTATCTGTGAAAGATTCATTAAGAAGCCAGAAAGCTATCTGTTCAATGTCTTTTGGCATGGGGTTTCCAGTGCAAAGGTAGACAGCTTCGTCTGTTATATGCTGTGAAGCCATATGCGTTGACTGGATCATGACAATCCCAATAAGTTAAGTCTTCACATTGGAAGGCATCAGGATGGGGGCAAAAAAAATTGCATTGATATGGAGTATCAAAACAAATGATTGAGAAGATAATCTATAATAAGGAATTCATACTTCAAATTCTTTCTATGGTTTAAGAAAATAAATTATATAACTATTACACCGACTCTCTTAACAGAAAAGAAGTAATAGCATTATCATCTCTCGCCTACACATAGCCCATTTTTCGGGGTAATTGACAGGAAATGGAGTCAGAAGACAAAAGCTGTGATCAAGAGAGAAAACTCTAGCCATAAGCACAGCAAAGTTGACCTGTATCTGTTTCTGGTCATGCTGAAATTTCTTTATGTTCAACTGCTGGAGCTCACAGGCTGCCACGAAGGCTAATTAAGAATCTGTAAGGAGTATAATTCCAACATCTCCAAGTTTAATGATCAAAACCTTCAACAAAGGAGTTCAATCACCACTTCTGACATTATTCTGCACAGTTTGGGCTAACTGATTTCCTGCTGGCTAGGGAAGGGAGTCTTATTGATGAGCGTACTGAACTCTAGGAAATCTTTATTTACTTAATAAATTACATAAAAAAAATATATTACATTGTAGTCAAACTAGATCATGGTCAAGATTAC
>JAVJIF010000550.1:0-115204 GCA_038442645.1 Agave tequilana | reverse complement strand
TTTTTCTTATTGGGTTTGTCACCAGAAATAAACATTAATTTCTCTGCGTTCGGGATTAATATAAATGCTATATATATTTCTCTTAGTTGCATGCATGCATTCAATATTCAAGAACAATTTCCTTAAGTGATCTAGCTTGAAGGTAAACCTGACTGAAGTACTGTTTGGAAATGGTATAGACAAACACAATACTGGCTTGGATATAAGCGTTCAATACTTTTATATCCAATAAAATCCTTGCATATAAAATCTTTACACTATATCGCGATTAACCAAAACTCCAGCTGCTCTTATTCCTGCTTTACATTAATACATCTTCAAGCCATAAATTTGTTTTATATGAATAAGCTAAGTGCTTCCAACAAAAAAGAAAAGAAAAAGAAAAGAAAAGGAAAAAAATATAGCCTTATACAATTTTCAAACAATTATATTTAAAAATAGAAAATAGAAAATTAGGAGAAACATTTGTTTCAATTAAATGAATTTCTTGTAAATCCATGGCCTTCTCCATCCTTCTCAAATGGGCGTCAAGGTTAAATTTGTTATAAGTTTTTGAGGCCCCGCTCTTTTAATTCGTGCATACTACTTACTATTTCCGTGTAGAAACCCACTCGTTTTACATTTATAAAAGATGCAACTAATAAGTCGTAACGTAAAAATAGAAAAGAAAAAGGGATCAGTCTTGGCAAAAGAGAACGAATTATATATAAATTCATTAAAATTTCAAGAAGCAAAAAAATGATTTTATTGGAAAAAAAAGGAAAAGGAATCACGAGAGAAGGTATCATCATTAACAGATAATGTTCTTTTTTTTTTTTTTTTTTCCCTCTCAAGAAAATCATCCTCTAATTAATTACCTGTAGGTTGTTGTTGGAAAGATCAAGCTTGGTGATTGTAGCAAGATTGAGAGAATTGGTGGGAACTGAATCCAGAGACATCCCACTCAAATCCACCTTCTTCTCCTCTGTAATCTTCTCATGATTCTCCCTCTTCACAACTCCCGAGTTCTCCTTCCATGATCCATTCTCATCTCTCTTTCTCTCTCTCTCACTTTCAAGAAAGCAAGAAGTTTGAGCGAGCTAAAAGCTTTTGATTGAATTGCGTTGAGAAACCTCCCAGAGCTTCAGCTGTTTATAAAACCCCTCAACTTCAAATCTGCTGACGCACGCGTACGGATTCTGTACCCCTCTCCTAGCTACGTGTGAGCCGCGCAATCGTGTGACGTGGCACGTGTCGTATTGCACGAGTCAACCCCCGGCGATAAGCGACACCTTTCGCGGGCCCGCCTCCTCCTCCTCACACTGCTGCTCTTGTGGTTACGTGGCGAGATGCAGGTGGTTCTGTTTCGTGTTTCGTGCGGCGGGCCGTTGGTTAGTAAAGGAAGGCTTAAAAGGAGCTTGCGAATTTGTGCACAGCTACATTTGTCGTAATTTCATATATCTTTGACCTTATTACAAATTTCTGGGGTTGATCTTTTGGATAAAGAAACCGATGCTGTTTTTGTCTTTTTGGGACAAGTCGCCGTTTATTTATTTTCTATGGCACAATGTCGATCAAACATGAAAGTCTCTTTTAGGCTAATGATTCGTGTTTAAGTAAAGAGTTTGTTATCTACTTTGTAAATCGGCAAGTTTAGGGCTTGTTTGGCCGTCAGAGAAATTTTCAGATTGCTGAGGGACTATCTTGTCGCTTAGTACTCCCACTCGAATTTGTCAGATTTCTGTGCAGTTTTTGACCTCCTGCGTGACGAAATCGGAGGAGAGGTTACAGCAGATTTTGCTGCGTCCCATAAAGTATTTTCAATTTGTTTTTTCTTACAACCAAACAAAAAAATTGAAATCAGACAAAACTGTTACAGTATATTTTTCTGAAAAGTTTCATTCAAACAAACATGTCCTCAGGTGATAGGCGAAATGTGAGTCCCATGCAATGTATGCAGACAATGTTAATTAGCTTTAGGGGACGAAGACCTTGTTGAGTTGCTTGCACTTGAAAATTACAGTTAAACAGGGAAAAGAAAAGCATAAAGGGATTCCAACTGATATAAATCTTGGGTTGCTCTGTCATTTAAACGAAATTTAGGTCCTATAATTGTAGATGTAGGATTATTCATGGGTCGGGCTTAAACCTGAACCTGCTCGAAACCCATCCGAACTTTCGGTTTTTGTACTAATCCAAAACCCGTCTCATCCCGATTGGGCGGGTATTCATTTCCTTCGAAGCCCACACAACACGAACCCAAAAAAAACACGGAGAATGAACCTGAACCCGCCCCTTTTTAGTGTATATTGACTTGAATTTGTACATGTTTAATTAAACGTTATATATTTACACATGTTGATATGTGTATTTATGCATGTTATGTATACATGTGCATATGTATATATATATAATAATACATAACTTTTGCATATATACATCCATATTTATATATGTGTAAGTTAAGTGAGATTACATAGTAAACCATTAGTTTAACCCATCAAAACCCGCTCAAACCCTCCCGAGTCCGACCCGCTTAAAACCCGAACCGACTCAAAACCAGACGAGCGGTTTCATAAAAATCAAAACCCGCTCGAACCCGACCGGCCAGTTTTCATTTTCTTCAAAACCCACCCAACCCCAGTGAACACCACCGGTAGATATATGGGGTCAGATGACAAGCATGCAGTGGGAAAAAGGTTCAGTTTAATTTGACTTGGATCCCAAAAAAGCTAGGGTTCAACAATATTGAGAATTGAAAATGACGGGCAGCAATGTTGAGGTGCCAGAGTCAAAGGGGTGATCAAGGTGCAGTTGAGATATTAGAGCCGAGATCTATTATTAAACATGCTCAATTTTTAGTGCAACTTGTTTTGTTACAAGTCAAGATAGAGACTGGAGTGACTTTGCATCCAAGCATCCGCTTTTTGGTTCACACTCACACATCTACATGCCCATCCATTATATCAATTTGGCCTATTAATGGATTATTAATACAATTAAATTTATAAGAACAAAGTTAAGACAAATAGTAAGATGAATGACCTGTAATAAAAAGATTCGTAGTGCACGCATGCCTTTTATAAGGCAGGTGAGTTTAGTTTACATCCAACTAGATAAATGGCAAATAATATACACCAGTAATAATTAATTAATTGGTTATCTTCACCTAAGCTTCTTGCTACATTCCTTCATTCCTTGGGTATGTAAATTTAATTAAATTAATCTCGGAGCCCACGATTGCTCCCCTTTCAAATTTTACAATTTAACACTTGACTTCACAAACGATAAGCACAACATTAATCTAACTTTTTTTTAATTATCATTACAACGTTAATCTGACTCGTGTTAATTAGCTGATTAATTTCTCGATTGAAGGTAGAAAGTATAATAACAATATTAACGTATAGAATAAACTTAACCTAAAAAACGCATATAGAATAAACTATATATTTCAGAATATTAATAATAGTATAAAGTGAGTGGTTGTTGGAGATGATCCAACAAAGGGTTAATATTATTTCTTTAATAAAATTTTTAATTATTTATGTCTTTTCTGAGATAATATGTTTCCCTCTTGCAGCCATGTGTTGGGAGTTGGGTCGAATAAATAGTCGCACATCGGCTAGACGTGCGGATGAGCTTAGGTATATAAGGATTTGGGCAACTCCATTTAACAGGCTTGTCTTTTGGGATGGTGCCGCAAGTCCTTCAAGCCTTGTTTATTGAATCAATAAACGATTCTTGGGTATATAATACATGAGGGCTCTAGCCCTTGTTGAATCAATACAAACTAATACAGAGGGTAACTTGAGGAGATTCTTGATTCTTGGGGATACAATACATGAGGGCTCTACCTCTTATTTATAGGCACAGCCCCTGTTGAATCAATACAAAGATTCTTGGGGATACAATACATGAGCAGAGTCCCTAAATTTAAGGAAATTCAGATTGGATTCGATCCCATCCAGAAAAGGAATCTGAATCCCAAAAGGAAAGTCAAACGCGCCTGTCGGCCAACCGCTTCTTTCCACGGTCGACCGGGAGCACAATCTGGCCTGCTCCAATGCGCCGTTTCTTGCTCTTTGATTTTCAATCTCTGTGCTAACTTCCTCTGCTCCTCTATCTCCTCTCTCTCCCACACCATGGTGTAAAATATTTCTTTTGTGGTTGCATTTAGAGGACATTGATGGTTACATTCTTTGTACAGTTTATTATTTCATATGGAAACAGAAAAGGAAAAGAATACTGAGAGTTGGTGATTTTAATATTTTTTTTATTTTAAGTCAACTTTGAATTACCATGCATGCAGTGCTAAAATTGAATCTGGCTTATAAAGTTATTATGTATCGGGTCGAGTAATATATTAATATACATTTAACCTAAAGGAAGAGCAACACATTGTAAACATGTCTAAAAGCTACTAAGCATGTTCTAAATGATGCAACTATTATGATCATAAAAATAGTCTTGCTAGAAAGAATAAATTGCAGAAAAGTCCTCTGCGCTATATGGTTTCATAAAAAAAAAAATTTCATTGTGCTATCAAATACAGAAGAAAATACTTTTATATTATTATAATATGAGAAAAATGTAACTTAGATGTTATGTAATGGAACTTTGTCAGGTGGCGCATAAAAATTCAATCTCTCTGTCATAATTTCATGATCTGACCATATTTTATAATATTTATGTTGTAAAATGTATATATATAAAAAATCATGTAGTTAGGAGTTCGTTTACTCATGTATCAACTAGTTGAAAATTTAACAGTTTTTCAATAATAGAACAAATGCAACCGTTAGATTAATAAGTAAACAAACTTCAAATCACGTAAATTTTTATATGTCTACATTATAATGTGTCATCGGATCATCAAAAAATAATTGGGAGATTATTGTTTTGATGCGCCATCTGACGAAATTGTGTTAGATGGTATCTAATATACATATTCCTCTTATAATATTTTGCAATCTCGATCGAATTTAAGATAATAGACGAATCTTTCTATCATATATTAACTAAATCAAGTGTGTTCATCATTAAATTTAATTGAACGGAATAATTTATTCATTATTGTCAAATTTTATAATAATACAATTATTTTCTATGAATTTGATAGTACAAAAAAAATTGCTACTCATTTCAATACTGTAAGAGAGTCATACAGGATTTTTTTTTTTTTTTTTAACGAAATCATCATAGTGCAAGGGGCTTTTATGCAATTTACCCTTTTAGATATTATTTTCTAATGTTTAGGGTTGGCCGTAGAAGTAAAGCATTTTTGTATGCCAACTATTTCGATACTCCAAAAGTTAACTTCAGAAAAATTTTAAGCAATATTGTAAAGATGCCTAAGTCATTGAATTATTGAAAAATTCTTTTTTTACACACTTACAACCTATATATTTATCTACACAAGATTAATCTTGTAACTCCCATGAATGATATTAATTTTTTTCAATAATAAAAATCCACTTGTATTGCTTTTATATAAAAAATATGTGTAGATTGTAAGCATGTAAAAAAAAAAAAAAAATTCCTAAATTGTTTCACTTTGGATGGAATACCAAAAATAGAGTGCAAGTCACAAGTAAGGGTGTAAACGGGTCGGATTCGGGTCGGACCTATGCCATATTCGAACCCAAACCCGATAAGGAATTCGGGTTTGGACTCGGGTTCGGATCAGAATCTCTTATTTCTTATTAGGGTCGGGTCGGCTTCGGATTTTAAATATGTGTATTAAAGTTCCAATGAGAGTTATTTTTTAAAATGTATTTCAATTTATTAGATGCAAAATGAAAATTTATATACTTTGTTTTATAATAATATGATATAATTTTATTAATTTAAATATAGTTAAATGTATGATGATAAGTACCATTTTATAACATTTGCTCTTTTTTCGAGTTTGTTATCGGGTTTCGGGTTTGAAATAGTCATACCCGAACCCGATCCGATAAGGATTTCAGGTCTAGTTTTAGATCCGAACCCAATCCATTAGTAAAAGATCAGATCGGATTATCGAGTTTTCGGGTACCGTTTACAGTCCTAGTCACAAGCCATTGATTCTGACCGAGTAGGAAACCTTTCTCTTTACCCCCACCACCAAACCAAAATTTAGTATTAATTAAGGCTACTGTTCATTTTTGAGGTAATTCATAACCATCTATATTCTATTTATACATAGCATATCTCATATAAACCAAAATAAAATTAATAATGTAATTAATAGTGAATTACAAATAAAATAACAAATATGAAATATCATCATCTTACCAGCTCCCACAATTACGATCACCTTCATCCTTCGATATCCTTGGCATATTGCATACAGTACATCTCCTTGACATCACCATGTTCACTGGAAATATGAACCTGTAATTTGATTTCCTAAGATTAATTTTTTTAATTAGTGGGCTAGCACAGGTAACGCCTCCAAACTTGTAAATATTGGCATATTATGTGACCCATCTTCGCTCTTCATATGGCTACTTTGTGTATTTTTCATAATGTCTACATCAGAATCTCTGGCACTAAATTACCACAGTATAATTATTCAACGCAACTAAGGGCATGTTTAGTTTGTTATAAAATTTTGGGGATGAAAGTGATGGGGCCCACACTTGCCACTTTTCTTTGAATTCTTTTCTTTCTTTTTTTTTTTTTTTAGGTCTCACGATATCAGAAATCTAGTCATTTTCAAGTTGTTTGGGCCGAAATATATTGTGAGTGCCGTATAGAATTTTCGTGAGCTCAACACAATCATTATTTTTTTCCTACTGTGTGAAACAAAGACAAACATGTAAAAGAGTAATCTCACTTTTCTTCCATTTTACACGAAAAAAAGAAACCCTGACGTGGAGAGAGAAAAACCTTAACAGGGGCACTTTTTTTATTATTTTTTTTGTACGTGATTGTTACAAGGACCAAAATAAAATATTATTGGAACTACCGCGAACTACCAGCCCTCTTTAAAAAGCTTTTTTTACTTTGTTATATGCTTAACCCCCATTAATTTTTTCTATATATTTTCGAAAACTAAGTTAATCCTTCCGTCTAAAATCATGTCAGTTGTCCAATATGTTACTTCTTTGCGACAAAAGTACCATTACTGAATAAATAACTAAGCATATTAGCAACTCTTGAAATATTCTTTTTGGAAATTACAAAAAATCATTAAATTAATTTTATTATTGAAATTTGAGAGGAAAAATATTTGATTTCTTTTTTGAGATAATTAGAAATCAATTGTTTTAAGGAGAAAAATCTTTTGTTAAAAAGAGCATTTTTTGAATTTTCATCCACGTCTTTAACAGCGAGCCAATGAAGTTTTTTAAACAAGGGAAAGTGGTTGGAAATTACGTGTAAAAAAATAAGTTAGTAGGGTTTTCAAAATACAGCCTACTACTTTAATTTTAAGCAAGTTTATCAAGGCCAGTACATTTCCGTGCATTGATGCAGGATTGCAGGAGAAGTATCAAGCTTGGATGCTGTAAGTTTTTTCTTCCCCCGTTTGCGTTTCAATTTGTTAACTCCATTTGAATTTAAACAATTGAGAAGGCGGGTCTCAATTTGATGATGTATTCCTTATTATATTTCTTGATTTCTGAAGTCAAATACGATGACTCAATAAACTAATTAGGCAGCTTGCAATAATATGAAATGGGGGCACATATATTTTTTTTAATGCTCTCTAAAAAAAACGTTTCGTGCAAGCAATTACCACTGGTTGATAGAAAAATGAATCTCTCAATTCAATTCTAGAAATATTCATGGTTTAAACGTGAGCTATATTTGATGTTGATTTTCGGGCCCAAATATCATCATCATCCATTACTTTCCTTGAAATATCGCTGCTCGTAAATCTACGATTAATTGTGTCAAATTATTAGCACCGTAAAACTTTTCCGGAGGGTATGACCATTTTTCAGTTTACTAGCAGTAGATTGCGTGCACTTGATGCATGTTGCTTAAAAGAATTATTTTATTGATATTTGATCAAAAGTTAATCAAAAGACTAAAACATAAAGTCATTTATATAAATTTGAGAAGTCTTGAGGGTCAGTTTTCCAACTAAATAACAAGTCGGTGGCAATTCTATTAATAGAGTTCACAGGGAAGATGATATTTGGGACCTACCAGTTCTCTTCATAGGTGACTTCAATGAGATTGTAGAAAGCTCGGAGAAGATGGGTAGTTTTTCAGGAAGATGCCGGGGTGTTAGACTTCAGGGAATTCATTGCCAAGAATGCCTCAGTTGATCTTGGTTTAGTGGCCTCGGCCACACATAAAGATGAGAATGAACGTCTCTATGAGCTCTTATTGTACATATCCAATAGAATTTTTTCTATAAAAAAAAAATGTGAAAATTCATATTCATATGAAAAAATTTCTATTAAAAATGTCCAATAGGAACTCATAGACACATTCATACCCATCTTTACCACACGTCGACCGCAAACAACAAGGGCGGGCTAAAATTTTGGAGAGACTACTAGACCGTGGATTGCGTTCAACTGAATAGCTCGAGCTTTTTCGACTCTTCGATATTTGCAAATTTTGGCAAATTATTCCCTCCTCTCATGATGTTGTCATGGAGTGTTGGGAAAAGCCTGCAACTGGTTCGGCAACACAAGATATTTCTCAAGTTGAAGGAGCTAGAAGAAGGACTTGTTGGATTTTTTGAATTAAGATAAATGGAAAAGCTTTCATTTCAAATTTTGTTTTATCAAGTCAACTTTGATCAAGTCTCAGAATCAAATCAGCTGAGAAAATATCTCAACTGTTTGGATTTTCTAATGGAGTTGTTATAACAACTTGAATTCTAAGGCTATAAATACACCCCTCACTCTAGGAAGACACACAACTCATTTCTCTTTTTTCATCTTAAAAGAAAACCTGACTTTAGTGTTAAAAAGAATTTTTATCTTCATTTTTCTAGGCAACTTTTTCATTTGAGCAGAGGCTTTGCCCTCCATCCTGGGCTGAGTGCTGGTGAATTTGGGGGATCCTTTACCGGTAGGGGACAATGTCAATTCAACCTCTGGACAAGGAGACAGGCTTTTGATCTTTTAAGACAGCGACATCGCGACTGCATTCCCCAGGTCAGATTCTTTTGTTTTATATTAATTATAATTGTTATTATATGTTGGAATAATTATTGTTTTATCTTAATTTAATTTGTAAAGATATTGCATGTTTTAGAAAATAGTATAAAATATCCAACAATTTAAAGGATCAAAATTATATATATAATGTCTCTTTTTATTTAATCTATTTTCTATCCATGCAAATTAAACTCTTACAAAATATTTGTTTATTCTTACAAAATCTTGTTGATTAAAATTATTGCTCGAGTTTTATACAACAATCTAGAAGACAAATTGGTCTATTTCTAGTAATTTTGATTTATAATCTTGTTTCATCATTTCAATGAAATACATTAACTACCCTTGAATTGGAAATATTTGCATAAACCATGTTTATGTTATTTGATGATAAAGTTTTATTATGGTAATTACACCCCTGTAGATATTTTCTGAACATTTTCTAAAATTCATCTTCTAGTTCACCGTTTCTTTTATACTTTTACAAGAAAATCCAATGGTGATGATTTCTACCAAATTCATTGTTCTGCAATATAACTAGTGTAATACCCCGTTCCCGGAATACGTACTTAATTGCGTATTCAGTTTTTCGATCGTATTTTTCGATTTACTTTCCGTATTTGACCGATTTAAATTTTAAATATCATTTTCCAATATAATATATTTTATATGATTTTCTGGAATTTTCCGGAATTAAAAGGAATTTCTTCAAAACCGGTGTCGACCAGTGCCGCTGATCGATTCCCGAATTTTTATCTTGCAAACTGTTTAGAATTTCTAGAGGATTCTTTAGACATTTCTTCTTAGAATTATGTTTAATACTTAAATACTTTTTCTGAAGATTTTACGAATTTATGGATATCCCACCGGAGTCGGTAGAAGACTGATTCCAGTATTTTTAATTCACAAACTGTTAGGACTTTCTAGAAAGGCCTTTAGGCATTATCTCTTAGAATCATATTTTCTACCTACATTCTTTTTCTGAGAATTTTATGATTTTATGAAAATTCTTTCGGAGTCGGTAGGTAACTGATTCCGGGATTTTTAGATTTAAAATTATAAAGTATTTCTTAAAAAGGATTTTACTACGAGTCTTCATATATTATTATTGATTTTTAGTGAAAATTGCGAGTCGTTCCGAGATACTTGAATTTCGGACGATTTCGGTATTTTTCGAAATGTTTTCCCGCATGCTCGACTTTAACTCGGGAATCTGTGTTTCTGATATTTTCATTTTTGGAGACCAAGAAAATATCTTCTCATTTCATTTCTTTTTCCTTTTTCCTTTCTCTATTTTCCTTTCCTTCATCTCTAAGCCAAAGGATTTTCCAATTTCCAAAAATTCCAACAATTCAAATTTTCCAACAAATATCTCAAATTCCACACTCTTCCTCATTAATGCCCTCTTTCTCTCTCTCTCTCTCCATGGCCGGCCACCATTGGCCAAGGGAGACACCTCACTCCCCCTTTTTTTACACAAAAACCCCTCTCAATTTCTTTATTTGCATTCCCTTTACAAAAATCAAATCCTATATAAACATCTCCTTTACACTTTTATCTCTTTTCTTCACTTCCAAAAAGAATTAGCCTTCACACTACCTCCTCCATCTCAAACCCTAATTCCAAAGAACACCTCAAGGTCTTCCTCTCCTTCTCAAGCAACCACAACTCTTAGATTTGGGATCGTATCGTATATCGCCAAAGATCAAGTTGGTGATATCGTCGACTACGACCTTTCGGAACTCGTATAAAGCTTCACATAACCATTCCTTGTGAGTATATCTACTCACCAAGACTAGACAACTTCCTTGTTTACTTGTGTTGATCTTTCATGTACACTTGTGCCATAAAAATCGTATTTTTAGCCCATCAAACAACCATTAGAAAATCTGTTCTGTTACTGTTTTTCCCACGATTAGTCGACTTAACCTAGGGACCAGTCGACTAACCCACCTTAGCTGAAACTTAACCCTTTTCTGATTTCACAGTTTTAGTCGACTAAGCCATATTACTAGTCGACTAGACCACCCTAGTCGACTACATTTTTCATCTAGTCGACTAATTTTCCCTGGACCAGAAAATACCAACTCTCGGTTCCAGTCGACTCATCCAAAATAATAGTCGACTTAGGACCCCTAGTCGACTACCCATTTCCCTATAGTCGACTCCTGTATCCCTGATATAAATCCCAACTTTCTGTATCACAGTTTTAGTCGACTTAGCCCCCCTATTAGTCGACTTAGGTATCTGTTAGTCGACTACACATCTCACCCTAGTCGACTAACTTTTCCTGAAACAGAAACCCAACTCTCTGTTTCCCAGTTTTAGTCGACTCATCTAGGCTATTAGTCGACTTAAGACCCCTATTAGTCGACTAACCCTTCCACCTAGTCGACTAATTCTGACTGTTTGACGTAGTTGATTTCTTTCTGCATATGATCTTATCATTGATACATGTGTGACATATTATTCCTATTCATGCTTCATAACTGGTATTACATGACATGTTACTTGATGGATCTCACCACTTGTTATTTCATGACTTGTTATTACATGTTCTTACTTCATAACATGTTATTATATGTATTCTCACTCCTTGACTTGTTACTTGATATACATCACTCCTCGCCATGCCATTACTTCATGCATGTCAATTACATGTTACCGATTCATATCTGATTATATCACATGACTATTATCCATCACTTGTATGACTTGTTGCTTGCTAATATCATCACCTTGTCATGCTATCTTTTAAAACCAAGCATGATATACTTGACCTTGAGATTATTATGTTTACGGGAATCCTGACTTGTTTATGGAACTAAGTGCCACACCATACGGTGGGGGCCACCTCTAGAATCCATTCCCTCAGAACAAAGTGCCACATGGAACAAAGTGCCACACCACACTATACGGTGGGGGCCACCTCTTGAATCTGTGGGGGCCACCTCTTGAATCTGTTGGGCTATTACTGTTATGTTTATTCTTACCCGTAATCTGATAATTCTTATTAAGCTACAACTTGTATGGGGAATGGGAGGGAGTGATGGATGCCGGAATGATACCTTGCTTATAGTGATGGATTAAAAGTATATATATATAAATATATATATATACTGGCGGTAGTGAATCTGTTTACTGACTCGGGGGACTTTGGGCCTCCAAAGCTGGTTCCAGGTGTATGGAAACCACTATAAGGAGTGATATCAGTTCTCCATCTACTTCCGGTAACGACCCTCGACTCTCCAATATATGGATGTATGTGAGTCGGGATATATACCGAGACACATACCTAGATATATGGGTCAGACGAGTAATAATAATAATTAGATGCCCGTTGTATTTAAATCATGATTCCAGTGATGATTCCGGTTATGTCTTAGTTATGTTTCCTGTTATAGTTTCCGTTATGTGTACCTATTATGATTCCTGTCTTAGTTCCTGTTATGTCTCATATTATAGACCCTGATTATTGTTGTTATGCATTCCCGTTTGACTATCGTATGATTTGCAACTCTGATTCTATACGCTTGGATTTATGTGGCATGAGACAAAAGTATATATATGAGGGTTTCCTTGTTTGGATTATTCCTTCGATGTACTAGTCTCATGTGACCGTGACTTAAGCGTATACAATCAATCTTGCTTATAATCAACTTTACTTGGGAGTTCCTGATTTATGACTATGTTATACACGCCCTTATATACCATATTTGTGTTCTAAACCACTACTTTTATATCATTGCCACTTGGCAGTAGTTCATTATTGTTTTATGTCTTGATTCCTTGGATTTGCATATTCAGATTCCGAAGCTGGATCGAAGTGGAGTTGTCCTTCGTAGATCGAGCTTCCCTTAGCGGGCAGACATCCTAATCCCAGTTCCTCGTGCCATACTCTTCTTTTGGACTCACGGGATCTTCTTTCTACTCGTGAGCTTTTTGTATACATATTTGTAGATTTCACTTTTGGACTTGGTTATGATGTAATACACATGTAATGTGTAATACTTTATAATATCATGTGATAACTTTGTGTATGTACTTTCATGTTGGCATATGTATGATACCACGCTTTGGCGTGTACTCTGATCCTTGCTTGTACTTTTATGCTTAGCGTATATACGTGGGGGCACTTTCTGACCTACGTATATACGTCGCAGTGACGTCCCCGTATCCGTGGAATCGGGGCGTTACAGGTTGGTATCAGAGCTTAGGCTCTCACACCTAAAGTACAATCAAGCAGCAAATTCCAGTAATTTGCTAATGCCAACTACAATATACAAAGTTATCTAGTCTTTCTTGAATTCCTTCCTTGATTAATTCTTTCGTGTCCTAAATTCCTTCCATTTGTTTCCAATTCCAGTTATCCTATTCCAATTCGGTATGGAGAGACGATCGGGTCGTAACAATATCGGGCAAGTACCGAATGGACCTGTAGGAGGAGAGAATGCCGATGTCCTGAGAGTTATTCAGGCCATGATGGAGAACCAGCAGCAGCAGACTGAACTCCTCAGGCAGGAGTTAGCAGCCCCGAAGGAGCAGAGACCGGGAAACATTTCAGATTTCCGACGGCTGCAACCAGCAATTTTCACAGGAGGAGAGAAGCCATTGGATGCAGAGCAATGGCTGACGGACACCACTGATTTGCTGAATGCAGCCCGTGTCCCGAAGGAGAACCAAGTAGAGGTTGCTAAGATTCAGCTGAAAGACATAGCTAGAACTTGGTGGTTAGCTGAGGAGGTCAGATTGGAGAGACCTGTCACTTGGGACACGTTCTCCAAGAGCTTCTACAGTAGGTTCTTCCCTGTCACAGCTCAGAAGGACATGGAGGAACAGTTCATCAGACTTCGGCAAGGGAATAAGTCCGTGGACGAGTATGCCGCGGAATTTCTCAGACTTAGTCGTTTTGCTCCTTACATGGTAACTGATGAGGAGAAGCGAGCAAGTAGATTTCAGCAGGGCTTACAGATGGATATCCAAGTTTTCTTGATGCCCCAACAGCTGAAGACTTATTCGGAAGTTCTCACCATAGCTCGAGAAGTGGAGCGTGGATTAGAGAAGAAAGAGAACTTGATAAGGAACCAGGCTAAGAAGAGGCCTTTTCAGTTCTTGGATGAGGATGATGAAGTTAGGGTAACCCAAGGCCCGATGATCAGGGGACCATTCCAACCTCCTCTGTCTCAGATTGTATGCAATTATTGCCACAGACCCGGGCATTATAAGAGAGATTGTCGAGTAGCCAAGAGATTATGTTTGGCATGTGGGTCAGGGGGACATATGCTAAGGGATTGCCCACACAGAAAGTTTATACCCGTAGCTCCAATCAGACCAGCTCTTCCAGCTCCAGCTCATCCAGCCCCAGCACTTCCAGCTCCGCCACTAAGGAGGAATCCAGAACCTGTTGATCGGAGAGTTCCATTTCCACCTCAGCAGTATGATTATCAGCAGAGGGGAATGAGAACAAGAGCAGATCAAGGTAGAGGTCAAGGTTACATCATGGCGGCAGAGGCATTAGATGATGCAGCAGAACGTGAAGACCAGCATCCAGATCAGGAGCCTTAGGATATCATGGTAACCACTACCCCAGATCTTGTATTTGAGTTGGTTATCATTCTAAATATTTTCCCTTATCATTCTTTCATTGTTCATTCTGGTCCTTCATGTGTTTATCTTATATTCTGTTTTGGTTTTATGAGACCTTTATTCCAGCCATGTCTCCTTGTGTTCAATTTGCCCCTTAACGAAATTGCGAGGACGCAATTTTTTGTAAGGTGGGTGGATTGTAATACCCCGTTCCCGGAATACGTACTTAATTGCGTATTCAGTTTTTCGATCGTATTTTTGATTTACTTTCCGTATTTGACCGATTTAAATTTTAAATATCATTTTCCAATATAATATATTTTATATGATTTTCTGGAATTTTCTGGAATTAAAAGGAATTTCTTCAAAACCGGTGTCGACCAGTGCCGCTGATCGATTCCCAAATTTTTATCTTGCAAACTGTTTAGAATTTCTAGAGGATTCTTTAGACATTTCTTCTTAGAATTATGTTTAATACTTAAATACTTTTTCTGAAGATTTTACGAATTTATGGATATCCCACCGGAGTCGGTAGAAGACTGATTCCAGTATTTTTAATTCACAAACTGTTAGGACTTTCTAGAAAGGCCTTTAGGCATTATCTCTTAGAATCATATTTTCTACCTACATTCTTTTTCTGAGAATTTTATGATTTTATGAAAATTCTTTCGGAGTCGGTAGGTAACTGATTCCGGGATTTTTAGATTTAAAATTATAAAGTATTTCTTAAAAAGGATTTTACTACGAGTCTTCATATATTATTATTGATTTTTAGTGAAAATTGCGAGTCGTTCCGAGATACTTGAATTTCGGACGATTTCGGTATTTTTCGAAATGTTTTCCCGCATACTCGACTTTAACTCGGGAATCTGTGTTTCTGATATTTTCATTTTTGGAGACCAAGAAAATATCTTCTCATTTCATTTCTTTTTCCTTTTTCCTTTCTCTATTTTCCTTTCCTTCATCTCTAAGCCAAAGGATTTTCCAATTTCCAAAAATTCCAACAATTCAAATTTTCCAACAAATATCTCAAATTCCACACTCTTCCTCATTAATGCCCTCTTTCTCTCTCTCTCTCCATGGCCGGCCACCATTGGCCAAGGGAGACACCTCACTCCCCCTTTTTTACACAAAAACCCCTCTCAATTTCTTTATTTGCATTCCCTTTACAAAAATCAAATCCTATATAAACATCTCCTTTACACTTTTATCTCTTTTCTTCACTTCCAAAAAGAATTAGCCTTCACACTACCTCCTCCATCTCAAACCCTAATTCCAAAGAACACCTCAAGGTCTTCCTCTCCTTCTCAAGCAACCACAACTCTTAGATTTGGGATCGTATCGTATCGCCAAAGATCAAGTTGGTGATATCGTCGACTACGACCTTTCGGAACTCGTATAAAGCTTCACATAACCATTCCTTGTGAGTATATCTACTCACCAAGACTAGACAACTTCCTTGTTTACTTGTGTTGATCTTTCATGTACACTTGTGCCATAAAAATCGTATTTTTAGCCCATCAAACAACCATTAGAAAATCTGTTCTGTTACTGTTTTTCCCACGATTAGTCGACTTAACCTAGGGACCAGTCGACTAACCCACCTTAGCTGAAACTTAACCCTTTTCTGATTTCACAGTTTTAGTCGACTAAGCCATATTACTAGTCGACTAGACCACCCTAGTCGACTACATTTTTCATCTAGTCGACTAATTTTCCCTGGACCAGAAAATACCAACTCTCGGTTCCAGTCGACTCATCCAAAATAATAGTCGACTTAGGACCCCTAGTCGACTACCCATTTCCCTATAGTCGACTCCTGTATCCCTGATATAAATCCCAACTTTCTGTATCACAGTTTTAGTCGACTTAGCCCCCCTATTAGTCGACTTAGGTATCTGTTAGTCGACTACACATCTCACCCTAGTCGACTAACTTTTCCTGAAACAGAAACCCAACTCTCTGTTTCCCAGTTTTAGTCGACTCATCTAGGCTATTAGTCGACTTAAGACCCCTATTAGTCGACTAACCCTTCCACCTAGTCGACTAATTCTGACTGTTTGACGTAGTTGATTTCTTTTCTGCATATGATCTTATCATTGATACATGTGTGACATATTATTCCTATTCATGCTTCATAACTGGTATTACATGACATGTTACTTGATGGATCTCACCACTTGTTATTTCATGACTTGTTATTACATGTTCTTACTTCATAACATGTTATTATATGTATTCTCACTCCTTGACTTGTTACTTGATATACATCACTCCTCGCCATGCCATTACTTCATGCATGTCAATTACATGTTACCGATTCATATCTGATTATATCACATGACTATTATCCATCACTTGTATGACTTGTTGCTTGCTAATATCATCACCTTGTCATGCTATCTTTTAAAACCAAGCATGATATACTTGACCTTGAGATTATTATGTTTACGGGAATCCTGACTTGTTTATGGAACTAAGTGCCACACCATACGGTGGGGGCCACCTCTAGAATCCATTCCCTCAGAACAAAGTACCACATGGAACAAAGTGCCACACCACACTATACGGTGGGGGCCACCTCTTGAATCTGTGGGGGCCACCTCTTGAATCTGTTGGGCTATTACTGTTATGTTTATTCTTACCCGTAATCTGATAATTCTTATTAAGCTACAACTTGTATGGGGAATGGGAGGGAGTGATGGATGCCGGAATGATACCTTGCTTATAGTGATGGATTAAAAGTATATATATATAAATATATATATATACTGGCGGTAGTGAATCTGTTTACTGACTCGGGGGACTTTGGGCCTCCAAAGCTGGTTCCAGGTGTATGGAAACCACTATAAGGAGTGATATCAGTTCTCCATCTACTTCCGGTAACGACCCTCGACTCTCCAATATATGGATGTATGTGAGTCGGGATATATACCGAGACACATACCTAGATATATGGGTCAGACGAGTAATAATAATAATTAGATGCCCGTTGTATTTAAATCATGATTCCAGTGATGATTCCGGTTATGTCTTAGTTATGTTTCCTGTTATAGTTTCCGTTATGTGTACCTATTATGATTCCTGTCTTAGTTCCTGTTATGTCTCATATTATAGACCCTGATTATTGTTGTTATGCATTCCCGTTTGACTATCGTATGATTTGCAACTCTGATTCTATACGCTTGGATTTATGTGGCATGAGACAAAAGTATATATATGAGGGTTTCCTTGTTTGGATTATTCCTTCGATGTACTAGTCTCATGTGACCGTGACTTAAGCGTATACAATCAATCTTGCTTATAATCAACTTTACTTGGGAGTTCCTGATTTATGACTATGTTATACACGCCCTTATATACCATATTTGTGTTCTAAACCACTACTTTTATATCATTGCCACTTGGCAGTAGTTCATTATTGTTTTATGTCTTGATTCCTTGGATTTGCATATTCAGATTCCGAAGCTGGATCGAAGTGGAGTTGTCCTCCGTAGATCGAGCTTCCCTTAGCGGGCAGACATCCTAGTCCCAGTTCCTCGTGCCATACTCTTCTTTTGGACTCACGGGATCTTCTTTCTACTCGTGAGCTTTTTGTATACATATTTGTAGATTTCACTTTTGGACTTGGTTATGATGTAATACACATGTAATGTGTAATACTTTATAATATCATGTGATAACTTTGTGTATGTACTTTCATGTTGGCATATGTATGATACCACGCTTTGGCGTGTACTCTGATCCTTGCTTGTACTTTTATGCTTAGCGTATATACGTGGGGGCACTTTCTGACCTACGTATATACGTCGCAGTGACGTCCCCGTATCCGTGGAATCGGGGCGTTACAACTAGCATCCTTATTCTTTAATCTTGGATTAATTCTCTTTACCTAAACAAAAGTACAGTCAATATAAAAATTAATGTGTATTCATTTGAGGACAATAATTTATCATCTTGTTTTATTTATATATGCTTACATAATCATTTAGTGCAAACTCTAAAGCTTCTTTTTCGAACAAGTTCATGCTTAGTCCTATAATATCATTTCAATGCCTTTACACTTAAATGTCAAATGGTATAGCTTTTATCTTTACGTGGAGTTTGGAATAATTTAGTTCTATTTTGCACAACTAGTTAAATTTTAAAGTATCTTGTCTTTCTGTCTTGAGGGTGATTCCCCTCATATCATATATGTCAATGGATGATAATCCTTTTTTTTTCCAGTTAAAATCTCATCCTTTAGTTTCTTCTACAATAGAAATAATCTCTAACCAGAGACTGGTAATCCAATTCTTTTCCTTCAACAAATAAAAGCAACTAGATTATATTGTTTTACAAATTGAACTAAGATCCCCTACATCCTTTTTATTCTGCATACCCTGATTTAAAAGCTACCAATATAAACCTGTATTCTAATATTTTAATATTATGAATACAGAAAATATAGTAGAATCTTCCTATCATTTTGACAAACCTAGAGTACAACAATATTATCTGTACATTCTTAATGTAGCTGAAATAGGCACAGGCTTTTGAGTATTTTTAGATCAATAAGATAATAAAATTAAAGGGTAAATTATTTCCTTTAAAGGGTAAATCATTTCCTCAAAATTTCATATAATTGGTGTTTTAACAAAGGAAGGGTATTCAACATGGTTCTGTAATTAAGGAATGCCAAGAGCGAAAAATCTCCCACCTGAGTTACGCTGACCTGGCCAATTAGACTGATAAAATTGAGGTTTTGACTAACCCAATAATTCTAAAATCTTTTATTAAATATATCATCAGCCTTTATTCATCATAACTTTAGAAATGATGTTGTTTAGGTTATAACCCTAATTTTATCACCATTTGAACATACCTGAATCTATCTAGAATTAGCCATGATTACAAATTATGGTTGGTTCGAGGTTTAACTATCTTTCATATTTGAATCTGATGTAAATAATGATCGGACCATGATAAATTAGTTAGAATTAAAATCCTAACCATGTACAGGATGATGAATAACCATGTGCGATTTTGTTCCCTATCTAACTTTAATTGGGATCTAATAAAGTTAGATTGCCTAAATGAATAATTATCTATAATTTAGTATTATAATTGAGATGAAGAGACTACCTCCTAATCTCATTATTATTTTTAGACATTACCCTTAACTTATAATTATCAAGTTTAGATTTGGCCCTATTTAGACTTATAGAAATCAGATTTCAATTTTGACTTTACAAATTATAATTTCTCTGTAACTAAGTTTAGAGATTAATTACTATTTATACTTTTAGAAATCAGATTAATTTTGACCTTACAAACTATAATTTATCTCTAACTAAGTTTAGAGATTAATTAAATATCTATTTTGATATTTTCAAATAAAGTTTTAATTGTCCAGAATTGGTCGAGATTCTTGGTTAGAAATTTTAAATCAGATTCTTATTACATTTCTTAAAATTTAAAAAGTTATATATTTTAATATCTAGAGTAATGAAATAAATTTTCTCAAAATGACCTTATAAGTAAAAATATTTTCTCATTTCACTACTAATTTTTATTCAATAAGATATTTATTATTGAAACTATATTAAATAAAAATAATCAGATGTTGATGTAACTTATTATGCTTCTTAAAAATATATTTTTAAACTAAAAAATTTATACACCTTCTACTTAAGTGTTTTCATGATTTAACTATAAGAATATTCTTATAGTTGCGGAAAATATTAAACCTTTAATTTTTTATTCATAAAATTATGTGTGTGTATATTGAAATTATAAGTGTTTCATTTTATAATAAAATATATTAAATGATTGCTATATTTTGCATAATCATGTACTTCAAACATTTCCTTAAAAGAACTTACCTTTTTTAAAGAATATTATAATTTTCATTGTAAATAAAATTATGAATAATTTTTAAAATCATTAAAAAAAATTCTTTGAAGATTTTAAATGTGACATATTTTCAAAACTAAAGATATATATTACATACATTATATGCATGTATTATTTGTGGAACCATGAATATGTTGTATGTACAAAGGAAAATTATATTTTATATCCTAATCACTAAGTTAAGAAAATGGTTATTTGCTTAAGATGAAAATTCCGATACTATTAATAATATAAATGGTAAGGCAAATTAGGATGCTTTGCTATCTAGTAAGGAACCAATTTGCAGCTATCTTATAATATATCAAATCTCATCTGTGACATCATAGATGTCTTAATAAAGTGAATAGAATGGATAATAAATATTTTTCTGTAGTACATGTACAGTTCTCAATGTTTTAATCAAGTATATGCTTAAACTATTTTTCAGATATATCTGAATTATATGTTAATTCTTAAACTTTGACTCTAATTGTGCCTTCTATGACATTTGACAAACATAAATTTCTTGACTATTCTTTAGCATATAAATATAGACATATATACCTTAAATATTTGAATAGTCAAATACAATATATATATGTTTTATCATAAATCATTATGGCATAATTTGTTTGTTTTGAAACTAAGGTTACAAGAAAAACTTTATAACTATCTTCTAATTTCAAATGGGGGGAGATTCTGACAATTACCCAAAGACTTTATAGGTCTAATAAAAAATGTCAAGAGTCATAATAATGTGGTCATGAAGGGTTAAATATCTAACTGTCACCACTTGAAAATAAAAGGTTGTTAAGCTAATTTTTTGACCCTAAAAAATATAAAGTCAATTTGATTAAGGGTCTTTCTAGAATTATATTCCTAGTTTCATTGAAGGGGATGGGGTTAAACCCATAGTAGAGTTCACGGACAGCGGGAACCCAACCTACTTGATTGGGAGTTGGTTCCGATTCAATGTGGTAGTAACAAGCTGGACTGGTGAAACTCGTGTGGAGCATCAACCCGGATATATTTATATCCTATATGTAGCGTTGTAGCTATTACCCCTTCTCTATGATGAGATGCTCTTATGATACAATTAGGGAAGGATGAGTTTAACTCTTAATAAGTCCAACACATGTGTGTGGAGGGTATACTATCCAGCTGTAGTACCCTTGGAGGACTTACCTATGTGAGAGGAACCATGATGACCGCGGTTGGGGGGCAGGGTTGACCCTAGAAACTCTCATGAGCCGGTTATTATGAGCATGACCTTTAACGCTTAACCCGCTCGCTCAATAGATGGAGACTTACTGTGTGTGTATTCTATTAATATCTGGTAAAAGAGGCTAGTTCCAGGCATAGTCTACTATGTCTCTCAGATGGCGATGAATTCACTAAGGAAGGTTCCAGGCGTAGTCCACCTATCCCGAATTCACAGTATGATGTTGCCTAATTTTATTCGTATTTTATGATCTGATTATTTGATTGTTATTTATTATTGATTTATTTTATTTTGTCTTCCCTGAAACTCAAGCTTTTGGGGAGAGTCTGTTGGAATTTTTGAATTAAAATAAAATGAAAAGCTTTCATTTCAAATTTTATTTTACCAAGTCAACTTTGATCAAGTCTCAGAATCAAACAGTTGAAAAAATATCTCAACTGTTTGGATTTTCTGTTGGAGTTGTTCTAACAACTAGGGTTCTAAGGTTATAAATAGACCCCTCACTCTAATAGCAAGACACATAACTCATTTCTCTTTTTTCATCTTAAAAGAAAACATGAAGACTACTCTTCGTGAGAATGGTTTCAGTGTTAAAAAGAATTTTTATTTTCATTTTTCTGGGCAACTTCTTCATTTGAGCAGAGGCTCTGCACTTCGTCTTGAGCTGAGTGCTGGTGAATCCGGGGGATTCTTTACCGCTAGGGAATAAGGTTGATTCAACGTCTGGACAAGACGGGCGTTTGATCCTTTAGGGCAGCGACATCGTGACTGCATTCTCTAGGCCAGATTTTTTTTGTTTTATATTAATTATAATTGTTATTACATGTTAGAATAATTGTTGTTTTATCTTAATTTAATTTGTAAAGATATTGCATGTTTTAAAAAATAGTATAAAATATCCAACAGGACTCGAGAGATGGAACCGAGAAAATGTAGGGAACGTCATCCAAAAGTGCCAAGATCTTGAGGCCAAGATCCATACCCTGCAATGCATAGCAGAAGATACTACTGGCGTTAAGTGCAGAAGAGAGGAGTTATCTACTCAGTTCTGTTTTGGACCATCATAACAACCTCAACCGATAAGAGTCACTGTGGCGTCAAAAGTCTCGTGTAAGTTGGTTGCGAGAAGGAGACTTGAATGCCAAGTATTTTCAAAAATCAAATGTCATTTGAAGAGCCAAGAACATGATTTCAAATATTGAAATCTTAACGCGAGAGAGAGAGAGAGAGAGAGAGAGAGAGAGAGAGGACCGCTACTTATGTCCTTCAATTATTTAAAGAAAGGTAGGTTCTTTCAATAATTGAAGGATTAAATCTGACGAGATATGTAAACAGCATCGGTCTCACAACCGACGTGTATTCAGGACATGCAAAAAATAAGTTTTTTTTCCGCGTCGACGTGAAATTACTTTTTCGCGTCGGTTTTGCTGAGAACCGAAGCTAAATGTATTGGGATTTCACATCGGTTCTTTCAAAGAACCAACGTGAAAGATTGGTTCTGTAGCTTACAGAATCGACACTTTTCGCGTCGGTTCTATAATATAACCGATGTGAAAAGCTTAGGTTTTTTTTAAATTAAAATTTTAAAATACAAAAATCACTGTTTACAATATCAGTTCAGATCCAGAAACAGAGATCACAACATACAGAAGCACATTATCTCCTCGTCAAATATATTTTCAATACTTGCAAATAGATACAACATATAGGTAACACATATGGCCAACTCTTAATTTACCCATTACTGGAAAATGCACATTCACATGGCTAGATACATATAATTTTTAGATACACACATATACATTTTCACATTAAGTATAATATTACAACAACACAGGCACCAAATTGAAATATGCACCAAATAACATATATAATGCACCAAAATGGGAGTAAAGAGTACAACATTTGTACTGTACTTTGAAGAATCTATATATACAACACATTTGTACAGTTTCTCGAGATTTAATTATCAGTAATTGGAATGAGAAAACTTTATCATAAGAATCTGCAAACATATAAATGATGTAGAAAGTGTTGGCCCGAAGGCCTTCCTCTCTAGTTTTGATGATGATTAACTCATGTAGTTATGTTTACTAATTATCTTGTGATTTTAGTTACAGATCATTGATCAAGATATTAGTTGGTGATTGCTTCAAAAAGAGGAGCTTGGAAGCCTTCACTTGGTGATTCCCGAGCCCGAGCGTCAAGATGATACATAGCCATGCTCGTTGGATCACGGTGTTTGGACCGAGTCGACTTGAAGATGAAGATCGTCAAGAAGACTTAGGTATCATAGAGTTTAGTATGTTTTAGATCCAGTTGTAAAGATAAGAATAGTTGATATGCTCAAGTGCACAACACACACGTTTTATGGTTTTTTGATTTTAGTTTAACCGATATTTGTTTTCATGAATAGTTGATCAAAACAAGTTTAATTGGTTTATGTATAGTAGATGTATTCTTTCTATACATGCATGCTTAACTTTTAAATAAACTTATTTTGACTATCCTATTCATGTATTGAAAAATCCAAGTTTGATAAAATACAAGTTTTGGTTTTTGGTAAAAATATTTAAACACAAAAATAGTTTCATATGCTTGATATTTGAGCTAAACTTTTATCACATGTTTATATATCAATGCAAAATGATAAAACTATTTTTGGAAATTTTTACAAGTTTTATTAGATTTATTAAAATATTTTTAACAAGTGTTTTTCTGACCCAGAACAGTGGCTCACAGGCCAGGACGGCCGACCGCACGGTCGACCGTACCAAGGGCCGGTCGACCCTGCGGTCGACCGACGTGCACAGCCTTGTGCACGTCTGGCAGCACTGTAGGCCGGCCGACCGACCGGTCGACCGGACCAGAGAGCTCTGCTCTCTATATCTGGGCGGTCGGCCGGACGGTCGACCGGATGCCCCAACGGTCACATTTATGACCGTTGGCGGTCGACCGGGCCGGTCGACCGCAAGCCTGTCAGGCTGCCAGATCAGCCTAACAGGTAGTTTCTGTTTGGCCTATATAAACCCCAATCCTTTAAGGTTTTGACCAAGATTTTTAAGAGCAAAAATTCCTACTTTTCTGAAGTGTTTTTACAAGTTTTCAAAAGAGTTTTAAGTGCCAAAAAGCTTCATCTATTTGTTTTAAGTGTTTTGTTTTATTTCAAAGAAAATAGTTTTTGGGAATTGTTTCTTGATCTTATATTCTATATCCATTTTGTATTTTTCCCAAGAGTTTTTCTTTGATCAAAACACTTAGTTTTTTCACACTTGAGCTATCATCTATCCTAATATTAGGATCTTGTTTTTATGGAAAAGAGGAAAGAGAAATTGTTTGTGGTTGAAAGAAACCACTAGTTGTAAACACTCTTGCTTTTGTTTTATCCCTCTTTGGTAGAGGTTGATCGGGTGATTGGTTTGCTCCCTCTTTGGTAGAGGTTGAGGCTTGTGGTTTGCTCCCTCTTATGAGAGGTGGAGTTTGGTTTGTAAATCCTCTTCGGTAGAGGTATTGGTTGTTTGGCTACGGGCCTACCCCTCGGTTGTGAGGCGGTGTTTGAGAGAGGAGTTCGGTACTCCTATTGTTATAACAAATCCTCCTCGGTGGAGGTTCCCTCGGTGGGAATATAGTGGATTAGAAATCCTTCTCGGTGAAGGCGGGGACGTAGAGCTAGGGGCTCGAACCTCGGAACATATCATTGTGTTTGCGTTTGATCCATTGTCTCTTAACTCTCTCTCTCTTTACATTTGTGCAAAGCATCATTCTTCATTCATATCATTCATATTGCTTGTGTTGCCTTGCATTATTTCATATTGCTTATCATCCTTATATGCTTGGCTTGTTTGTGTGTGCCTCACTTATACTTAACCACAAGAGCTTCATATAGCACCTCAACCCATATCTAGGGGAATCAAGAGGAGTTAGTCCAGAGCCCTTCACGGGGAATTCGGCTACACTTGTTGGTTGTATTAAGTGTGATTGCAAATTTGTTTTAAGCTTCCGCATTTAGCGCATTTAGTTTCTAGATTAGCATTATCACATATTCACCCCCCTCTAGGTGATTTACAGAAAGTAATTAAAGTATTAAAAAATACTTACTTTTAAAATGAGATAAACAAATATTCGCGCCTCCTTCATAATTTCATTATTTATATATGTTTTTCTGGAATTGAACTGCAAATATTGAAATATTTTTGTTAAATTTAATATTTAAAAGAAAACTCGGACGCGTAAAATTATACCTCAGCGGAAAAGCATTCAATCGAAAGTGGATATATCCTGCATCATCTATATAACATAGTATCCGCACTGAATGCTATCAGGTTGACGAGGATACTACAAGAAACATGAGAAACATATTAATACATAAATAGTTTAAACATTATTACTTTAAAAATATTAAATAATAAATAATAAATACCTTTATAGAATGTCATTTAGATTTTTGTGAAGGCTGTTTGCTTTGATTCTGTCTTGTTGATATAAACATAGAGAGATCTCTTTTCATAAATTTAAAATATTAAATACTAATATTAATATGAAGATTAAATTTTTTTTAATAGAGCTAATGCAAAAATACAAGTATTAGATATTTATATATTAATTATGGTCTTAATATGATCTTTCACATAGCCCCACAATGAACATAACTAATATACAGAATGCTGGTAGGGTCAACAACGCACAAAACCCAATGTGATTTATAAAAAAAATTCATATAAAAACAATTAAATAAAAATAACAACTGAATTTTCTTATAAAATATGAGTTACTTACCTTGGATTATGTGGCACAAAAAACAAATGCCAGGTTTTAAAATTCTTGCATTGTATTTGCAATATATTTTACTTTTTCAACTCTATCACTAGCGTTTGTACCTACGACAACGGTGGTATAATTTGGGCAAATAAAGTCATAATATTCAATTATTCTCGCTTCAACATACAAGTTATACAAAAACCTAAAAAATATTACAAATTGACAATTATAAAACAAAAATATTGAATTCTAAAAAATTAATAAACATTAATAACTTACTTAACATACACAGAAATGGTAGACCCGCCGATCTCATTTCTGAATCTAAACTGTGCAATCTCATACTTGTCGATGTAAATCGTGTGATCGTGTCCCATAATTATTTTAGGCATTGATACTGAAATTGTGTAATCACTTCTCATCACACTCATAATATCTCCAATGTCTTGAATTGCGAGCTATCTTCAGAGCTAGCAAGCTGTGGTAAGGTAGCCGACTGATATGGGGCTTCTTTTCCTACTGTTAAAGTTACTATCACCTCCTTCAGTATAGACCCTTGAGTTGTTGCTTGTCATTATATTATTGTAAGTAACAGACATGTATTTTAATTTGTATAATATACTTGTGAATGCAAAACATGTAAGTCTCCTTGGCCACGGCACATAAGTACCAACAACTTCATAGATCATATTTTCAAGAGGAAATAGAAGCGGTGCAAAATTGTCCAATGGCAATATGATGGACACCCTATAACAATCCTCTCTAAGTGGCCAACCGTGAAGTAATTGGCATTCATCAACATATCTCCGCGCCACAATCACTTTATGGGGATCAGTGGCCAATTCACATGTCATATTAACCCCATGTGACATAAACTAATAAACATGAATTAATAAAAATAAGATTACAATTAAACAAAATAAGCACTAATTAACAAAATACTCTGCAATAAATTACAAATAATAAATAAGATTACCGATGGAATCTTAATTTGTCTTAAAATTGAGCAACTGTCATCTCTACTATGAGGTGGAGGACAAGGGGGCGCATGAGGTTGAGACGACAAATGATAGTACTCTTTCTGCACTTGCTCCATGACCTCTTCCATAAGACTTTATCTCATGTTTTGAATTTGTATATTCATATATGTAGTGATTTCCTCGTTTGTCATCAGAACGACGTCGTCGAGGTTGGGGAAAGAAGTTGGTGAAAGTAGCCCCTTCTCCGACTCTTCTAACACGATCGGAATGCTCAGGAGTTTCAAATGACAATATCAATATGTCATCTCTCCCAGCTGGAGGAATAGCTCAATGTGTCGCTGACTGAGTACGTCATTCCTAAAAAATAATTGAGAGTTAACACACATATATATAAACAAATTTAAATAAATAATGTTGTGACAATTTTGATGTAAATAAAACACTTATAATTTTTATAGTAATGGTTGATATGTCTTCATTAATATATGAACCATCTAATTTTAGCCTAATTGCTTTCCACAATTCGTGCTGAGAATTGCGGAATCTGATAATGAATCATCCTCAGATGGTTTTGTTGATTTCTGAGCAAGCAGTTTTATAAATATATATACACATATAAGTCTTAACCCATAAAATATTATGTAAAAATAAAATTAATAAATATCACATATGCTTATCATATCTTTTCAAGGCGCGCATATCCCTTATGTCGAAATTTGTGCTCGTATTTAAACTTTTTTGAAGCTCCCAATTCTTATCAGACAAGTCCTATTATAAAAACGTTAATTATTAAGTATTTATTAAATTTCATTTTCAAATATGATAAGCTAAAAATAATTATGCCTTAAACTCTTCAGTTGTATGATAATACACAAATCGGTCCCAAATATCTTGATCAAATAAATGAGCATAGATTTCTGGTGGCTGCTCAGTTAGATCTTTCCAAGGTAATACTTTACCAAATTGTTCTTGAAGTGTCTCCGTTTATTTTCAGCATAAACTAATAAGTTTTTCTTCCAACACTCTTCTATCTCAAATAAAGACTATAATAAGTCATACATATTAGAATAATATTTATAAATATATAGACAAATAAAAAAATATTTTTTTACCGTTAGCTCATCTTAAATTTTGTTCTTCAACTCTTTGAAAACCTGACACTAATTTAGAATGTCATAGGGATATTTTGATGATTAATGACTCCAAGATAACTTTGCATTTGTGTGCCGGCATCACCAAGAGGTTAATGCAAATCATTGAATTTAATAACCACTTTATTTCCCAAGCATCTCATGTTGGGCAGGTGACTCATGTGAGTGGCAACTCGAGTCTTTCTTTCAAGACAGCTGACCGATGAATCAATATGCCTGTTAAGGAACAAAAACAAAAAATTAGTAATACAAAAAAATAAATAATAATAAGAGACAATTAATAAGCATAAAATATATGCATATGTAAATAATGCAAGAGATATTTAATGAACATAAATAGTAACAAACAATTAATGAGAATAAATAACAAGAGAATTAATATGCAAGTTATTCAACAATTTAAGTTCAATTAAATTTACCTTTAATTTTTTTTGTTTTCTTTTTTTGCTTGTTTTCTCAACCAAATTGTCTTCAAAATGATCTTCACTAATGTAGAGCTCATCTTCCTCCGCAACATCAACAAAATCTGTATTATCATCATATCCTCTCTTGTTAATCCCAAAGAAAAAGAATGAATCTCATTGATATTATTCCCTGTCTTATTCTTAATATTACCATCAGGAATAATATTTGGTTTCGTTGATAGCACAATAGATCACTTTTTATCAGCAAGATCTGTGATGTAAAAAACTTATTTTGCTTGAGATGTCAAATGAATGTGTCTTCTTTGTGGCCCTCTCTGTTAAGATCAACTTGCGTGAATCTTAACTCATTGATTTTGATGTCATTGTTACCTGCTTATACTGAAACACAGTATGATAAAATATGATATACTCTAACTCTCATATATTCTTTATCACCCCATAGTATGACATATTCGCATATATTAGTTTTTATCTTTAATACTAAAAATATGCATTGCCTGAGCCACTAATATCACTTCACTGTTCTGTACAGTACATTTATCATCATGTGCTTTTGTATAAAAATAAGAACCTTTTGTATAATACTCACGATAAGAGAAGACATTTGTATGAGGCCATGAGTTAACCATCTCAAATTACTGGAGATACTATTTGGTCTACTTGTCAATTGAGCTTCAATTCGATTTCAGAACCAATTAATGCATAACTTATTATATTCATCTACAACCCACTTCTCCCTCTTTGTTGGATTGAGGTGCCTTATAATGTCTATATGCTCATTTATATAAAGTTATACTTCATCTGTGTTATACAAGATATATTTATGTGCTTGACACAATAAGTCTCGACTGACAGTAACCACATTAAATTCAATATTACCAGTGCCATCTATTCTATTAATATACCCCCTCTTAGGAAGTCCAATAGCTTCAACATTTGATAAATATTCATTACAAAATTCAACTGTCTTTTCATATATATATATATATATATATATATATATAATATTCAACAATATAACCTTCAAGCTAATTTTGGTCCCTCAAATATCTTTTTAATATTTTCTTGTATCGCTCAAATGGATACATCCACCTCAAAAAGACTGGACCACATAATTTAACATCTCCAATCAAGTGACTAATTAGATGCACCATGATATCAAAAAATGTATGTGAAAAATATATCTCAAGCTGGCATAAAGTAACCACAGTATTTTTTTGCAACTCTTCTAGCTTTCTCGATCAATTACCTTACTACATATTGTATTGAAGAAAAAGTATAGTCAGATAATAGCATGGACAAACATATCTTGACAATATAGAATGTATAACTACTGGTAATAAGTGTTGCATCAATGCATGATAATCATAAGATTTTAATCCAACAGGTTTAGATCTTTCACTGACACGAAACTTCGAATATTAGATGAGTAACCACTCGGCACTTTAATTCTAGCAAAATACTGACATAATTCTATCTTCTCCTTTCTAGATAAAGTATACCATTATGGAGATAAATGTATTATCCCTTCTTCTTTAGTGACAACTGCTTACCTAATCTCACTTCAGCCAAAATCATTCTACATTTGACATTATCTTTTGTTCTACCTAGTATATTGAGCAATGTGTCAATAATACTATCACTCATATTCTTCTCAACATGCATAACATTAAGACAGTGCTTTACAAACAAATTTTTTCAATAGAGATATGAAAAAATACTGACCGCTTCTTTCACACATCCTTATAAACTGTATTTTTCTTCCCCTTTTCATAACTTGCAATAAGATATTTCACCCGATCATATACATGTTCACCATTTAATGTCTTTGGAGCTGTTTCTTCTTCTGTAGTTCTATTGAACGTTTTTCGTGAAAATACACCTGGGGGATGAATAGGTGTATAGCTAATCAAATGCAAATTCTAAATAATTTATAATGTATGATGCCAACTGATCACTCAAAATAAGAATTGAAACCGGATTCCCCTTTAAGGGATCTGAACTTCTCCTGGTGATTCTTTTAAATAAGAGTTGAGATGCTCAATTGCTATCTTATTGAGATGAGTATTGATCGACAAAAATGAATGAATAATAAATAAGTAAATGAAATAGAGACAATAAGGCAATCGCAAAAAAGAAAAATTTGTTTTGAGGTTCGAGCCACTGCTCTACGTCCCCGCCTTCACCACCTTGAAGGATTTCACTATCCACTATTGGATCTTTCATAAAGGGTCCTTACAACAATGAATTACAAACACTTGGAGTACACAACTCCCCAACTTAATCCTCTACACCAGAGGTAGCACAAAACAATTGAGATTACAAGCTCTGTGTGATCAAGAGATCACAGACACTCTCTTACAACTCTATTATAAATTCCTATAGAGTGAAAAATAGATTTGAAACTCAAGGATGTATGTGAGAGTGAAAATCAGAATAGAGAGAATATAAGAACAAAAAAACTCAATTAAAACTTTAGAATAGAAAGCACAAAAGAAAACTTTAAAAACTTTATCACTTTGAAAGCAAACTTGATTTTAAGAGAATTTGTTGTAGTGTAAACTCAATCCCAATGACCTTTTATATAGGCTTTAAAAAAACATATTTAGAATTGTTTACCAGGTCAATTCAAATCTTCACGTTTTAAAAACAAGTTAAAATACAGATTTTTAAAATTGGCTGTTACTGCCATTTTGGCAGTCTGTCGGTCGACTGGCCATTTTAAAAAATTTGATCGTTGGCTAACGGTCGACTGGTCAGTCGACCGGGTTTAACCGAGATCAAATTGATTACAGTCGGTCGACTTATTGGTCGACCGCAGGGGAGATCGGCCAACCGGTCGGTCGACCGTGAATGTGCACAAACATGCACACCCCCACTACCAGAGCTTTGATCGACCAGACGATCGACCGTTCTGGCCTGTAATAGGCACGGTCGACCACCCGGTCAACCGACCTAGGCCAAAATTAGCACCAAGGTTTGTTTTGAAAATAAAAATATTTAAATAATTTTTGTGTGAATTTTGAAGAGGGTAAAACATGTATGGCAAGGAGATTCAAGTTCTAAACTTCAAAAAAATATTTAAGAAAATGTGGAACAAGTATCAAGACTAAACATATCAAAGACACCAATACAAAATAAGCTGTTCTTTTAAAAACGTGCATTTTTGTATGTGTATATCTTTGAGCATCAAATCTATATTCTACTCTTTAACAAACTAAGTTCTTACATGGTTCTCAAGCGACTACAAGAATCTTCAAGCGAGCTTCTCTGATAGCGATGTTGAATGCTTTCGTGCTACAATCCCGTACTAGAGTACCCTTGAGCCATCAATATCTTTTTTTTAGAGAAAGAAACATGCTAAATCTTCTTGAACCCTGAAATACACTAAAAACACTTGAACTTGATTAGTACTAAATAACTACATATGCTTTGTTATCATCAAAACACAAACCGATGATTGTAACTTTTAGGCCAATAATCTCTCCCTTTTTGATGATGACAAAACATATGAGCTATTTAAAAGAAATAAAAGGAAAGAGTTGAAAAAAATTCCCCCTCAAGTTATGCTTATCTATCAAGTTCAAGATATCAACAAATTATGAAGAAGGCATTGCATAATTGTAAACCCAGGTTATTAAACTCCCGAATAATATTCTAATTCTTGATTAAAGAGATCATACCGATTATCAGAGGTGGTGATTGAATTAAATTTGTATGATTATAGATTTTTGTAAAATTTCTGTGGGAAAAATTATAAGTGAAATGATGTTAGATAATTATGAATACAAGTATATGGATAATTATGTATGTGTACATGAATGTGGCGGATATGTATATATGTATAATGGTATTTCAAAAAAAATAATATAATAATAAATAATAATACATCAAATAAGTGAAAAATAAAGATTATTTAGTTTCTTCAAATCAATGGTGGAGATGAGATCTTAGAATTAGAAAAGTGAAGTCGAGGATGAAGATTTTATTGAAATTGAGAATGGGTGATGTAGCAAGTATATAAGACTTTAGATGTAATTTATAAAAAAATAAAATAGAATAAAATAAATAAATGAGGTTAGATGAGACTCTCATCTCTACAGCTCTCTCTTTCTCTCCTGATGGAATCGACAGCTCCTCTTCCCCAAATCTGATTGTTCTTTCTCCCAATTTCTCTCTCCCTCTCTCACCCAATTTCTCTCTCTCCCCTCTCTCTTAGTTCCTTCCCCCCCCCTCCCATAACTCACTCTCCTCCTCCCTGGATTTGGGCGGCACACGCGCGGAGGGCGGCGCATGGAGGTGCGCGGCGGCGCGGCCGGCGGCCTAAAGAAAGGGGAAACATCCCCTTGCTCCTCTACTCTCACATACCCTCTCTCTCCCCCCCTCTCTTGCCCTGGCATCGGTGACAAAATAGGGAGGCGACGACTTCAAAGAGGAGCAATTCAAAGGTGAGGGAGTCTCCTTTCAATCCTACTTTTCTTTAAATTCCTTTCTATGAAAAATCTCTTAAATTCAATCAAGTTGTTCTCTGAATTTTTGTGAATAATTAAGCCATGCAATGTATAATTGGAGATGTGGTGGGTAAATTCCTCATGATTCTTAAGTTTTGATAGCAAGATTTAATTTTGATGTGTCTAATAATCAATCATAGAGATTTTTCAACTGGGTATCTCCATAGTTATGGTTTAATTGAAAATCTCAATATTAGTTGATTCAGATGATATTTAACAAGAAAAATTTAATAACTAAGATAATGTAAACATAAATCAAAGTTGAGGGAATTCGTCTCATTTCAGATTTAGATTCTTTAAATTTGAACTTTGATCCATATAGTGATGATATTGCTCTTGATTGTGTGAGTAAGAATTTTTGGTTTGATTTTAAAGTATTATCTCCTTGAAATTTTAATTTCTAAATCCTTAGAAATATTGTTGAAAAGAAGTGGAATAAAATTGTGCAATAAGTTAATAATTAGATCAATGAATTGGAATTAAACTGAAAACATTTTGATGTTTTTGTTGGCCCAATGGCCTTCCACTCTAGTTTTGATGATGATCAACTCATGCAGTTATGTTTACTAATATTCTTGTGCTTCTAAGTTTCAGATCATTAACAGGATATTAGTTGATGATTAGCTTCAACAAGATGATTAGAAGCTTATCATGGTGATTCCGGTGCCAAAGCTTAAAGATCATACCTTTGCACTTGGAGAATCACGGAGTTTTGGACCGAGTCTACTTGAAGATGAAGATCGTCAAGAAGACTTAGGTATCCTAGTTTAGATAGAGTTTTAGATCCATTTGTAAAGCTTAGTTTAGTTGATATGCTCAAGTGCACAAACACACACGTTTTATGTTTTTGTGTGGTTTCATGAATAGTTTGATCAAAACAAGTTTTCAAGATTTATATGTATAGTAGATGTTTTCTATTTATACATACATGCTTAACTTATAGACAAACTTATTTTGACTATCCTATTCATGTTTTGAAAAAAATCTAGTATGATAAAATACAAGTTTTGTTTATGATAAAAATACAAGAGTTGGTTTTTGGTATTTCTATCATGCATATCCTTTAAACCAAAACCTTGTTATATGCTAGATATCAAAAACATAGATATTTCATTATGATTGTGTAGTGGATCATATCCATACACACTATGCTTTAATAAGTTCAAAATATCTTGTTTTTGTATTTTGTGAAGTTATGGAAAAACAAGTTTTAAAAAAACATATTTTTATAAAAACAGTTTTTATTGTGATTAAAACTATTTAGTGGATTTACTGTGAATTTATGGGATTTTTATTGAGTGAAAAGACCTATTTTCAAATCCCGTATCTGTGCAGTTCTGCACTGTGCCTGCCAGGCCAGTTCGGTCGACCGGACCGGTCGACCGCACCAAGTGGCCGGTCGACCGGGTCGGTCGACCGATGTGCACAGACGTGCACGCTGGCTACACATTGTAGTCGGTCGACCGGACCGGTCGACCGAGTTGAGAGTTCAACTCTCAGGATGTTTCGGTCGACCGGGCCGGTCGACCGCTAGTGCCCAACGGTCACTTTTCTGACCGTTGGCGGTCGACCGGGCCGGTCGACCGACGCCTGTCAGAGCTGCCACATCAGCCTAACGGCTAGTTTTTCCTAGGGGCTATATATACCCCATTTCTCCATTGTTTTGGCTAAGATTTTTAGAGCTAAAAATTCCAGACTTTCTCTAGTGTTTAAAAGAGTTTTTTTTTAAAGGGTTTTAAGCCAAAAAGATTTCATCTTATTTGTTTTTGGGTTTTTGGAAATCAAAGAAAACTAAGTTTTGGGATTTGATTTGATCTTTTATTTCTATCATATACAAGAGATTTCTCAAGTAGTTTTTCTTTGTTGCTTGTTCCAAAAACACTTAGTTTCCACACTTGAGCCATATCTTCTATCCTAAACTATTAGGATCTTATTTTTGTGGAAAAAGAGAAAAGAGAGTGTTTGAGGTTGTTGTTGTAAACCTCTAAGTTGTACACCCTTATTCTTGTTGTATCCCTCTTCGGTAGAGGTGATCGGGTGATTGGTTTGTGAGCCTCTTAGGTAGAGGTGTTTGTTGTAGTTGGCTACGGCCGTATCCCTCTTCGGTAGAGGTGGATTGTGGTTGTATAGCCTCGGTGGCTTTGTAAGGTTGAGAGAGGAGTTTGGTACTCCTATAGTGGATTGGGAAATCCTACACGGTGGTGTAGGCGGGGATGTAGAGCAAGGTGCTCGAACCTCGAAACAAATCTTTGTGTTAGCGTTTGATCCATTGTCTCTCTAACCCTTACTCTCTTTACTTTGTGCAAGCATCATTCATTCATTGCATACATATCTTATACATTGCTTGTGTTGCCTTGCATCTTTTATATTACAATTCGTTCTTATATGCTTGGCTTGATTGTGTGTGCACATATTTCATATTGCTTGGATTGCTTGTGTGTGTGGGCCTAATTTGTACTCATCCAACAAGAGCTTCACATAGCACCTCAACCCATTTCAAGGGAATCAAGAGGAGTTAGTCCAGAGCCTCGCAGGGGAATTCGGCTACACTTGTTGTATTGTATCAAGTTTGTGCAACATTTGCATTAGCTTCCGCATTTAGCGCACTTAGTTTGCATTTAGTTTCCTAGATTAGCATTCACACCTATTCACCCCCCCCCTCTAGGTGTTTTTCAATTGGTATCAGAGCTAGTGCTCCTGATACTTAGGCTTAACATCTTAGGAGTGAGATCCATTTGCTTGCTAATCTCATTTGCATTTGTTTGTTTGCACATTCATATATAGTTTACCATGGACTTCATGACCCCTCCTAGCTTTGACCCTTCCAACATTGATGTTTGGAAGTATAGGATGTCCATGTACCTAAAGACCCTAGGTTTGCATGTCTTCCTTACCGCCACCAAGAGATGTTATCTTGGTGATTGCAATCATATAGGGGCCAATGCACAAGCCCTAGAGGCCATTAGAAGCACTTTATCTAAAGATTATCTTTTATGTGTTTCTAACTTTGATTCCGCTTTTGTAGTGTGGAACAAGTTGACAACAACCACCACCTCCAAGCTTCTATTGCCGATCCAAGAAGAGAATCTAGTGGAGAATCCAACTCTATATGCTACATGGTCCAAGGGAATGACTCCCTTGAGGTACATTCGGAATCTCAACTAGATAGTAATGATTGTGTTAGTTCTTCAAATGATTATGTTGATCCCCATGCTTTGAATGAAGAACTTTCCATTGTTTGTGAAAAGTTAATAGAAAAATATAACGTGTTGAAAAAGAAAAGTCTAGATATTGAAAAAGAAAATAAGAGTTTGCATGCTAGACTTACCAATGTTTTGCAAGAGAAGGTTGAGGTCTATAATGAAAGGGATTCATTAAAATCTCAACTTGATCTTGCACTTAGAGAAAATAACTTTTTGAAAAATAAAAATGATTGCCATGTTCTTTTGAAGAAAAATGAAAACTTGTCTTCAAAAATTGATTTTGTTTTAAAAGAAATGTTGATTTGAAAAATAAAATTATTTCTATTTCAAATGATTTAGATGTGTGTTTAAAGAAAAACATTGTTTTGCAAAATAAGATTGATGCACATGTTTGCCATGCTAGGGTAGTATCACACACTTCACCTATTGCATGCCACACTTCTTCTTCTAAGATTAATGATGATATTTGTTTGCTTAAGAAGAAGGTTGATTGTTTGGGCTCCACTATGAGCCAATGTGCCTTGAACCACAATCGGTTGGAAACCTTGGTTCGAAAGAAACAAGTTCCATCTTTTATGCATGCACACCCTTCACGGCATACACATGCTCCTCACGGACACACCCATCACATGTATGCTCATGTGTACACTTGTACACATTGTGGCTGAAAAGGCCATCTTGCTAAATTTTGCTATGATCGTTTACATGTTGAAAATTTAGCCAAGAAGTTTGTTTGGGTTAGGGAAGGGACTAACCCCCATGGACCCAACAAGATGTGGGTACCAAAGACCACCACCCCTAAAGTTTTTGATGTAGGTGTGGGCTCTCACATGACGTGAGAGTGATGACACCTTGGAGTGGATGCGTTCCGGACTTAAAGGAAATCTATTGGATGCATCACTTTCAAGGGAAGAGATGGTGGAGAGGACCACCAAGTTTTGGAGACAAGGAGGTTGCCTTCTAGGTTTTGGTAACAATTCCTAACTCCCTATTATTTGTTTACACGCTTTATATTTCATCTTTGATTATAGCATGTTTTTGATGTCTATGGATTAGTATGTAAATAACATGTTTATTAGATCCTTGACATACATATATAGTATTTGAGACACATATGCCTATATGAATTCATATTTAGTGTTCTCACCGTTTGTTTAGCTATAATGTACATCATGAATCTAATACATGTGAATTTACATAGTAGTCATGTTTTAGGTTTATCATGATGATTTTCATATTTATTTTGATGCTTCTTGTTAAGATTACTTGTTTAGATGTTAGTTTCATTAAGACTAGGAATTATACTTGTACATATAGTGGGCCACAAATAAATCTATATATGTTTGGGCTTGATTACTTATTTGAACCCATTAGATGTGCTAGTATAGTCTAGTTTTGATGATTCACACATTTCAAACTTGTATTCCATTTTTGGATTTGTTTTATAATTGTGTGTTTCACTTCATGTATATGTTTGTATTGTCAAACTTTAAGATATACATGTATACCCCTTGAGTCATTTGCCCTTCATGCAAATCTATATTATGGACTCAAAGTGTGTTTAAGGGATATGTATGTATACTTCTTGTGTTGACAAATCATACATATACCTTGAAATGAAAATTGATTTAATGTAAAGATTTAGATTTTCATGTTTTGATGTTTTTGTGTCAATATTTAACTTCATGTATATGTCCATCTTATCCAAACTATTGATTATACATGAGTATCCTTTTTGAGCCACGTGCCTTCATGCATATATCTTTGTGGACTCGTTATGTTTTGGATATGTATGTATACTTTAGTTTGTATTAGACATACATATGCCTTGAAAATTAGATAGTTTTGATGATTTTCGTGTTTTAAGGAATAATTGAGCTTAATGAAATATTTTTCATGATTATGATCTTCACATATTATTTGTACACTCATATCTATTGCTCATGTTTTGTTTCTCATGAGTTATGCTTTATTGGTTAGAGTGATGATTATCATGTGAATTTCATTTTTGTTTTATTCCTTGCCTGAAGGATTTCGTACTAGTTAATAAGTTTTTCCATTTTAACTAGTTCGTATTCTTCATTTGGTAGTGATTTTCAAACTAAACCTAATTTTCAAATCTATCTTTGTAAACCCTACCTTTCAAAGGGCGGTAGGATGGGAGATCATGTTCATGTATGCCCTAAATTGAAAATCTTTAAAACTTGAATTATGATTGGGTGGTAGATAATATGATGTATACACTTGAACTTATTGTTATGTCAATTGGTATCATTGAACTCTTTCAATTGGTATCATTTTGATCTTCATGTATACTCATATATGTTTTGTATGTATGTATGCTTTAAATTCCAAGTATATCAATTTCTATTGGTATCTATCTTTCATACATATATATGTTTGTGTTTATGCTAGTGCTTGAGTTTCAATTTTGTTTAAATTGATTACTTTTAAATTGTTATCAAGACTATGCATGTCTTTAGTTTGTTTTTCATAAAGGGGGAGAAAATTTGATTTTGTATTTCAATTGGTATTTGTACTCCCACTCTTTATGATTAAAAGTTGTTATTTTGAACATATGATATCAACATCAAATTTGTTTATATATTTTCAAAATGAAATATATTCTTACAATTGGTATCAAAATTTGTGTTTAAACATTCAAAATTTGTTATGTTGTTTTACAATTGGTAATTTGTTATGTTTAATTACAATTGGTATTTTCAAATTTTTGTTTAAAGAAAATATTCAAAGGTTTGATTTGTATTTCCTATATGCAAGGAGAGCTTAACATCTCTCTTACATATAGATTCATGTTGAGTATATTATAAATTGAGGAGCTTGACAACTCTTCTTTATATGATATACGTGTGTAGGGGGAGCTTCACATCTCCTCTTATGCATTACATAATATGTGTTATGTGAATTAGGGCTTGTCATCCCTTCTTCATGTAATGCATATGTGTAGGGAAGCTAACTTAGCGTCTTCCTCTTCATGAATGTATATAACATATAACATATATTGATTCTTGTTTATTGGTATCAAGATGCTTCATTGACATATTTATCTATTGGTATCATGTTGTTTATGGTCACCCCTTATTGACCTTGTTTTTGTTTTAGACAAAAGGGGGAGAACATTGTTTGCATTGTTTTGATTGACATAAAGGGGAAGCAAGATTTTTACCCCTCGTTTTATCTATGGTTTTGATTACCCCTTTGTTGATGATTGACAAAAAGGGGGAGAAGAATTTGAGTTTTGTTTCTATATATATGCATGATTGTGTTTTTGCATATACCAAGTTCATGCATAGGGATAAATAATAAGATATGATGCATGCTTTTGTTTAGTATCATGTGCTTTCATTGCATATCTATTATGTTTATTGTGATGCATGAGTTAAGGGGGAGCTTCCTTGAAGCTTATCTTTAATCCATGCATATATAACTCCATGAGTTTTGTCATCATCAAAAAGGGGGAGATTGTTGGCCCAATGGCCTTCCACTCTAGTTTTGATGATGATCAACTCATGTAGTTATGTTTACTAATATTCTTGTGCTTCTAAGTTTCAGATCATTAACAGGATATTAGTTGATGATTAGCTTCAACAAGATGATTAGAAGCTTATCATGGTGATTCCGGTGCCAAAGCTTAAAGATCATACCTTTGCACTTGGAGAATCACGGAGTTTTGGACCGAGTCTACTTGAAGATGAAGATCGTCAAGAAGACTTAGGTATCCTAGTTTAGATAGAGTTTTAGATCCATTTGTAAAGCTTAGTTTAGTTGATATGCTCAAGTGCACAAACACACACGTTTTATGTTTTTGTGTGGTTTCATGAATAGTTTGATCAAAACAAGTTTTCAAGATTTATATGTATAGTAGATGTTTTCTATTTATACATACATGCTTAACTTATAGACAAACTTATTTTGACTATCCTATTCATGTTTTGAAAAAATCTAGTATGATAAAATACAAGTTTTGTTTATGATAAAAATACAAGAGTTGGTTTTTGGTATTTCTATCATGCATATCCTTTAAACCAAAACCTTGTTATATGCTAGATATCAAAAACATAGATATTTCATTATGATTGTGTAGTGGATCATATCCATACACACTATGCTTTAATAAGTTCAAAATATCTTGTTTTTGTATTTTGTGAAGTTATGGAAAAACAAGTTTTAGAAAAACATATTTTTATAAAAACAGTTTTTATTGTGATTAAAACTATTTAGTGGATTTACTGTGAATTTATGGGATTTTTATTGAGTGAAAAGACCTATTTTCAAATCCCGTATCTGTGCAGTTCTGCACTGTGCCTGCCAGGCCAGTTCGGTCGACCGGACCGGTCGACCGCACCAAGTGGCCGGTCGACGGGTCGGTCGACCGATGTGCACAGACGTGCACGCTGGCTACACATTGTAGTCGGTCGACCGGACCGGTCGACCGAGTTGAGAGTTCAACTCTCAGGATGTTTCGGTCGACCGGGCCGGTCGACCGCTAGTGCCCAACGGTCACTTTTCTGACCGTTGGCGGTCGACCGGGCCGGTCGACCGACGCCTGTCAGAGCTGCCACATCAGCCTAACGGCTAGTTTTTCCTAGGGGCTATATATACCCCATTTCTCCATTGTTTTGGCTAAGATTTTTAGAGCTAAAAATTTCAGACTTTCTCTAGTGTTTAAAAGAGTTTTTTTTTAAAGGGTTTTAAGCCAAAAAGATTTCATCTTATTTGTTTTTGGGTTTTGAAAAATCAAAGAAAACTAAGTTTTGGGATTTTGATTTGATCTTTTATTTCTATCATATACAAGAGATTTCCCAAGTAGTTTTTCTTTGTTGCTTGTTTTCAAAAACACTTAGTTTCCACACTTGAGCCATATCTTCTATCCTAAACTATTAGGATCTTGTTTTTGTGGAAAAAGAGAAAAGAGAGTGTTTGAGGTTGTTGTTGTAAACCTCTAAGTTGTACACCCTTATTCTTGTTGTATCCCTCTTCGGTAGAGGTGATCGGGTGATTGGTTTGTGAGCCTCTTAGGTAGAGGTGTTTGTTGTAGTTGGCTACGGGCCGTATCCCTCTTCGGTAGAGGTGGATTGTGGTTGTATAGCCTCGGTGGCTTTGTAAGGTTGAGAGAGGAGTTTGGTACTCCTATAGTGGATTGGGAAATCCTACACGGTGGTGTAGGCGGGGATGTAGAGCAAGGTGCTCGAACCTCGAAACAAATCTTTGTGTTAGCGTTTGATCCATTGTCTCTCTAACCCTTACTCTCTTTATTTTGTGCAAGCATCATTCATTCATTGCATACATATCTTATACATTGCTTGTGTTGCCTTACATCTTTTATATTGCAATTCGTTCTTATATGCTTGGCTTGATTGTGTGTGCACATATTTCATATTGCTTGGATTGCTTGTGTGTGTGGGCCTAATTTGTACTCATCCAACAAGAGCTTCACATAGCACCTCAACCCATTTCAAGGGGAATCAAGAGGAGTTAGTCCAGAGCCTCGCAAGGGGAATTCGGCTACACTTGTTGTATTGTATCAAGTTTGTGCAATATTTGCATTAGCTTCCGCATTTAGCGCACTTAGTTTGCATTTAGTTTCCTAGATTAGCATTCACACCTATTCAACCCCCCCCCTCTAGGTGTTTTTCAGTTTTTATCTGATAGATACATGCAATTTCAGTAGGTCATTGGACTTTTCCCACAGGATAATTTTTATTATGTTCTTGGGTTTTATAAGAAAATTTTGGAGAATGTCATAATTATTATGGGAGCTGTAAAGTATGGTGACATGGGAGGGAACTAGAGCACTATGATATACTCAAGTTCGTGAAAGATATAAATTGTTGAACTTAAATCCAATTTGGGGAATTGGTATCAACTTACACCTGTTGAAGGAATCTTGTTTCTTGTTTCTAATCCAACTGTATTCCATATATAAAGTGATAACAAGCTCAGATCAAGACTCTTATATAGTTGGACTGAGGTCTTCTCACTACTTTGGATATTCTAATTTTTTTAAGACTTCTTGGTTCTCATTTCATTTAGTCAAACTGTCAAAATTATAAATTTAAATGTTTACTCCTTAAGAAACTATCATAATTAAATTAGTGGAACCTTAGCTTTTTTAGACATCAGCTTATTTGGTTTAAATTGCTTTTAGAATCCTCAACGACTTTATCCATCACGATTGTGGGTAAGTCTCCTCGATCTAGTAATTTGTATTATTTAGCTATATGAAAATCTTATAAGTATCATAAACGACTACATTAGTAAATTGGTGGTACTAAAAAAATAGTTTTAAAGTGTGATAATTAGATGCATTTTCCCTCAATGAGTGATTCACAATTTTGGGTCTTATGGACATTTATCTGAGACCAAGTTCTGACTTCAAATAAAAAATGGAGGAGAGAGGATCAAGTTTGACAGAAATATTCAGCATCTTCATGTCTCTTTATGTTTTCAGAGGAGATATTCCGAGTGTCTTCAGTTTTATGAAAGGATCAAAGAGATTGGTCTTCGTCGTGATGTTGTGACTTATAAGATGATATTGCAAGTATTATATGAGGAAGAGGTGATTCAAGGTGTGGGAAATGTTATCCAAGACCTAATAGTGTCATATGCAAGTATCGATGAATAATGTTTACCTCTCATCATAAAGATGTACGTTAACAAAGGGTTACTTTATGAGGCGAGTATATTCTTGAAAAGTATTATTTTGGAGGTAAAATCTTTCTAAGGATTATGCTGCTAACTATGTTATTTTATCTAACCCACCTCAACAAGGAGATGGGATGATATGGGAAGGTAAGAATGTGATGGTCATTAAAAAGATTGTTGAAAGATTCAGGATGTAGTTGGAGTAAGATAAAGAAAACGAATGTGAGATTTGTTTATAAGAATTGTGTAATTTTATGTTATGAATTATGAAGACTTGGACTTAGTTTTGTGATTAAAATTTTTTTGCTAGTCTGTCGTCGCGATAGATAATATAAGCGATGTGTAATTTTTTTTAACACAAAATTCTTAACAACCTTCTACCAAAATAAGGTGTCTTGTATGAAAGATTTTACTGTAAATTTTAAATAGTTGTGTCTACTACAGATAGCACACTGTCTTTATCTGGCTCATAAAAATATAAAGGTACAAATAAATTCATGTGCAGTTTAGTGCCAACTAGAATGAGATCCGTATTTTACTATATACATGATAATTTCTTAGGGATTCCCGACGCTGAGTTAAAAGTGAAAGATTTGTTACTGTTAAGAAGGTTGATATTCCTACTTTCAGTTTAAATAGGATATTGTCTATGCGCTCATTGCAAAGAAAGTTGTAAACTGCTCAAGTCATTAACTTTTCTAAGTTCACTTGAAATTGTTTAAAAGTTATTTAATATAAAAGGTGATATGTTAGTAGATGACCCAATGACATCGTCATAATCAACTGAGAATTAATGAGAATAATTTTTTTTTGTGTAGAAGAATTGGGTTTACCTAATATAAATAATTGGATAGATCATGAATGTATCTGAGATTCACGAATAGGAATTAGGTTTTAATAATAAGCAATGGTAACCAAATATCAGCCGTAGTTATATTTTATATTTGACGATATTGATGACGATTGAAATTGTGTATCAGTGAGTGCATTAGAACTCTGATTTAACTAAATCTGAAAAGTGAGTAGAAATGAACTTGAGCTTGGATATAATGAATGGACCAACAATAAGAACCGATATACATTGATTGTGTATACATAAGATAAATGTGAAACTTGATTATTGGCCAATAACTTGGGATGAGAACTAAACTAGTGAATCATATACTCTTAAATCACAAGTAATGATTTTGATGGAATGAAAATCGATGTTATTACTTAAGTGCTGACTTATTGGAACACTTATAATTAATAAGCATGTTAAGATTTTGAACATGGATTGGTAGTTAGTTATTTACGACATCAAACATCAATCATAAAGGAGAAGTATATTTAACGACAAGACCTAATTGTATGGCCTAAGAATGTGTTGGTATTGCAAACAATTGTCTGACAAGTCGCTCAGTATTTGTATGGTTATTGTCACATAAGTGCATCGATATATAAATAATGATTGCTTATCATCATAAGACATGTACTGGGAATTGTATGAATATGATTATGTATGACATTTTGTGTCATTTATATATATATTATATATATATTCACACATATACTTGTAACTTATGTATACTTTCATGTACAGTGAACCTATGTATCTCCTCGATAATAGAATTACTAAGCTGGAAAGCAAACCATAATAAATTTAATTGACATTTATATCATTGATACATTGATTGTGATTTGAGTGTAAGTATAAATATGTTTTTTTTTTACATTCTTGCTCATTGGAGGAAGGGGCTGGGCGGGAGCCGGTAGGAGGGGGAAGACGGTATTATTATTTTATATATTTATATATATGAAAGAAGGAGCCAGGCGGGAGCCGATAGAAGGGGAAAGACGATGTTATTATTTTATATATTTATATATATGAAGGAAGGGGCCGGGTGGGAGCCGGTAGGAGGGGAAGGCAGAGAATTTCAAACTTCACGTGTGAATTGTATATTCATATGAATAATATATAATGTGTATCTCATTGAATATAATATTTGCATGTTGTGAAGCGTGAAGTGTTATTGTAATATGTAAAGTGTGATATGATTTTATGATATACAAGTATATTTGAAATGCATGTGATATCTGGACGCATAAATTACGTTTATAATTTGTTTTTGTGACTTGCCTATCACCGTGAAGGGAATACAAGTTATGTAGGTAATACATGTTTATACATGAGATAAATTCGGTAATAAGCTAAGTAACTAAAAGAATTCTGCCATATAACTCATAAATCCTATTATAGGTAGAAGGAAAGCTTAAGAAAGTTTTCGAGAATTAATGACCAAGAATCAGACCGTTTCGAAGATTATGGATACAATTATCTTGATTGATATTATCTTGAGATATTGCCGATTTTCTGTTTCTCTTGTTCATTCATATCTGCCCTGTTAAAAAAAATCATGCTTATTGTCGATTATGTTCACTATTTCTTGATTTTCTAACTCTGCTCACTGAGCTATCGAGCTCATTCTCTCCCATTTCTATGTTTTCAAGTCGTGTCATGGCGGAGAATCCGCTTCAAATTTAGGCGTTGAGAATTTTGTTAACAATGAATATATTGAGAATGTAATTTAGTTTTATTACTTTAAAGTTCTTGTTGAATATATTCATAACCCTATTACATGTATATTTGTAGCATGTGTTAGTCCTGTGAGATGGATCTGTATGGAGGTAAGCGATAATGATGATGAGTTAGAATTATAGTCAGTTCTATGTTATTATGGATGCCGAGAGGGGTACTCTTGAGCATATGTTTCTTTTATTTTCACATAAGTAGGCGATGTCAAACTGAAATTATTATTTGAAGAATAAGTAGGCTATTGTGAGCCGAAATATTATTGCCGTTGCATGGGTGATTATTAACTTTGGATTATATGTTTAGATTGAGGATAAGTAGGTTGATGTTGGCCGAGATTATTGTGAGTTGAAATATATATATGGACATATCAGTATTTACAAAGGAGGTGTTATCGAATTTTTTAAGAATTTGAAGATGATTATGATAAATCTACCGGTTTAAAAGAATATTTATGTTAATTGAGGATCTAAGAAATTTAGGATCATTACAATAATATGTACCAAAAAAATACTTAATAAATATTTCTCCCCCCTTTTTGTCATGCATCAAAAAGGGTAAGCAAAACAAAAAAATTTTAAAACAAATATAGATTTCAACATAAAGAAAAACTCATGAATCTATAATACAAACATTTAGTTCATCACAAATAAAAAAAATTTATTAAAATTAAGTGGCATAGTAAAAATGTCTGCTAGTTGAAAATCATTTGAAACATAATCAATTTGAATATCTTCTTTCTCATAGTGATATCTAATAAAGTGATATCGAATTTCTATGTGCTTCGCCTTACTATATTTATTTGCATTTTTAATCATATGAATAGTATTAGTATTATCACGAAATATTTTAATATGATCATAATACAAATCATAGTCAAGTAGGTTTCATCCAAAGGACTTGTGCATGTAAGGGGGAGAGTTGAAAGAGTAATGCAAAATTTTCTTGAATCAATAAAAAATTATAACTCAAAATTCCAACTATAAGAGAGAGAAGACACTCAAGCTCATATCTTCTTTTTGTTTAAGGTTGTGTTCTTTGTGTAGCGGTGAAAAGTGAATCTTATTTTTCATTGACTGGGTGAACGACAAACTCTTCTAAAATTCTTCTCCTTAGATTACACACAGAGTAGCACAGCTCCTATCCAATGAAATCTCAAAGAGAATTAGGCAAAAACTTGAATTCAGCAAGTTGGCAGAAGAGTTTAACTCTTTATGAGTATTCCTCAGTTAAAAAATTTTGACCCCTCTTCAATAGAAAACTGAGCTATTTATACGGGTTTCAGGGGTAAAACGGTCCCCTAAAATCCCTCCATAATGGGGTCAACTCCCCTCATTACATGGGCAGTACTTGACCCAGTAATTGGGGTAGTTATAACTAAGACGCAGGGCTCCTCTGCAGTTGGCACGCGGGCTTGAGCCCTGTGCTTAGCCGTTGAGGTAACTCTGGACGCGGGTCTTGAGTTTCGTGTTTGGGCGCCGCGGTGGTGTTGAAACGCGAGCTTCAAACTCTACGTCAAGCTTCGCCTCTGAGACGCGGGTCTTGAGCTTCGCGTTTAGTGTCGCGGTGGTATTGAAACACGAGCTTCAAACTCTATGTCTGAATACTGAAGTGGTGCTGAGACGCAGGCTATGAGCTCTGCGTCTTGGCATTGCAGTGGTGTTGATACGCGGGCTTCGAGCCCTGCGTCTTGGCTTTGCACGAGTGGCTTTGATTAGCCTCGCGTCTGAAACATAGACTCTGTTTATCGGATGACTTGTCTTTAGTAATTTTTAGACAGTTTATAAAACTTCCTCCAAAGTTTTCGAAACTCTGCGATTGACTGGGACGGGTTTCGAAATACTTTGGACCTTTCTTTTGGTAGTAAGCTCTCAAGACTGGATTGGCAATTTTCTGAGATATCTTGAGCTTGATTTTGTCTAGATTTTGGTTTTTATGAGTATACTGTTAAACTCTTTGAAGCCATAAAAAATGATCGTCGTGTGTGTCCTGATACACAATCCGGACCTCGTTGGTACTCTGAGCTGGTGTACTATCGAACCAGAGAAAATTGCCAACAGTTTTTGCCATCGCACTATTTAAACTAAAAGAAGAGACTGAACACAAGTCTTGTAGACACGACAGTTGTGTTGCTTTGGGAACGCGGACCACGTCTGAAGTAGAATAGACGCGATCATCGAGTGGAGACGCGGCTCTCACTTTATTGAAGAGACGTGACTTTGTTAGAGTTGAGACAAAGCTATCTTATTTTACCCAAACGCGAGCTAGAGAATACTAAAGAGACACAGTCTTTGAAGTGGAGACGCGGACTTTAAAACACAGCTCTGTTAAAGTTAAGACGCAGTTCTACTGCTTTACCCAGACGCAGTTTTCGACGTGGGGACGCCGTTCGTACTCCGTCGAAGTGACGCAGACTTTAAAGTGGAGACACGAACTTCTCCTTACTGAAGAGACGCGGCTCTGTTAAATGCGAGATTCGCATTCTGAGTTCGTTGCCATGTGTTTGACGGAGCTTAAAGAGACGCTGATCTCTTTAAAACGCGAGGTCCGCATTCTCGGCGCGTTGTTACGCGTCTGGCGACGATCAGTCTTGAGATACGGGCCATGTATCTTGGCTAATTACTGCATCTATAAAATGACAACAGTCTTTCAAGAGTCATTATTAGACTCTTTTCTTTTTCGTTTGAATTTTGCGTCTAGAACTTAAGAACTGAAGAAAAGCCTCGAGCTTTTTCCTCCTTTGAGATTGAAAATCAGACGGACTCTTTGTTGTGTAGAAAAATGCATCTCTTACAGAGGTAGCCCTTGACTAATGTGGAGACACAGTCCTAAGACCATTTACTAAGACGCGGCTGTGAGTTGTAGAGGAAAAACTCAGACAACACTGAATTGTTGATGAGATGCGATCCTGAATTATAGGGGAGATACGACTTTGAGTCCTTGAGACGCGACTCTGAATTGTTAAGAGGATGCGGCTCTAGATTGTTTGAGAGACTTGGCTCTGATTTACTTAGAGGACGCGGCTCTATATTGTTTAGAGATGCGACTCTGATTTGTTGAGAGACGCGACTCCGCATTGTTAAGAGGACACGGCTCTGAATTGTTGAGAGACGCGGCTCTGATTCACTTGGAGAACACTCTAAATTGTTGAGAGACGCGGCTCTGATTCACTTGGAGGACACGGCTCTAAATTATTGAAGGGACACAACCCTGAATTGATGGGAGAATGCGGCCCTGGATTGAGAAGAGACGCGGCCCTGAGCTCTTCAACTTTCTGGAGGCGACACAGTCCTCTGTTCGTGGAAGGATGCGGACTTCAGAGCGCAACCTTGGATTGTTAAAAATGCGGTCCTCATTCTGTTGAGGAAACGTAGCCTTTGGTTTATGAAGAGATGCAGACTTCTAAACGCGACCCTTGAAGCGTCGCATGCAGTTTATAGAGACGCGAAGATCTCGCTGGATCTTTCGAGGCAAAGCTGGTGTTGACGGCTGGGGACGCGCGTCGTTGGGACTTCCCGGAGCAAAAATCCATGTGTCTCACTCAGACTGAATTTGATATTCACGTTGCGAGTTAAGGCTATTAACTGGCCTTTAAAGAATGACTTTGATTTTTATGCCATTAATTAATGGTCATTAGCGAGTCTATAATAGGCGATGAGCTTTTTAACAGTCATTCATCTTGACTGTTTTCCTTCATAGGCAGGTGTTCTGAAGAACCTTTAGGGTTCTTGGACTATGTTCTTCTTCAAGCCTGTATCCTGAAGCACTTTCAAAGTTTTTTAAACGAACCCAAAGTTATAATGCTTTTTTGCAATCTTCTTCAAAGATTATCACTGTTAAGTGAATTCAAAATCAAAAACTATCCCCTCAGGTGCTTTCATGATTGTGTCTTGACGGATGATGTCCTTCCTCTAAAAAACTCTTTTTCAGGTAGGAAATAGCCTTCGCCATAATAAGACTTTGTTCCCTTGTGGCTCTGAGATCTAAGTGCCCATTCTCTGTTTCTTGATCTCTACTTGAAACTTTTGAAACTTCTTTCTTGAAGTTTATGTAGGTCACCTGGAGGGGGGTGAATAAGTGACAAGCTAATCTAATGCAAACTAATGCGGAATTAAAAACTATTTATGCAAATAAAAACTATTAAGCTAACACACAAAGTATAACATAAGAGTGTAGCCGAATTCTCGGTAAGTGCTCTGAACTATCTCCTCAAGATTCCTCTAAATTAAGAGTTGAGGTACTACTATGACTCTCTTGGTTGAATACTAATGGAGCACACAAACAAACCCAAGCATATATATCAATTAAGCACAAGATATAACTGACATATATAGATGAACAATAAAAGTATACAAGATATATAAATACAAGTGAAGAGAGATGAGCAATCACAAACACGGGAAAAATATTTCGAGCTTCGAACACACTTGCTCTACATCTCAGCCTTCAACACTATGAAGGATTTCCACTAGAATCGATCCCGCAAGATCACTCGGTGCCGCAACACCTACAACGAGCTCACACTACAACTCTAGGACTCATAAGTTTCTCCCTTGTTCCCGCAAGAATAACACAACACGAATCCACAAGTTCACCAAGGCCGCACTTCTACAACTCCTCAAAATAGAAGGTGGAACACTAAATGATCTTGACACTTGATCACCCTGAAACACCCTCACAAACAAAGCTCCTATAAGATAGATATGGTTATGAAAAGTTCAAGCTCATGTGAGAAAAAACAAGATAGATTTGGAAGTGAAAAACTCAAAGAAAAATTTTTGAAAAACTCGTGAGAATCACTCTTGATAAACACTCTTTTGATATGAAAGTTTAGCCCAAAACTTGTTGAAAAACTTCTGTTGGAGATGAGAAAATAGCTCTTAAATACTCTCTAAAAAACTTGCATAAAACAGGCCAAAAGATCTTTTATTTATAGGGGATCAAAACTAGTCATTATGGCTCAAAATCTGGCCAGATTGGCCTGTCGGTCGACTGCCCGGTCGACCAAACAATGATCAAATTTCTGACTATTGGAGTCTAGCGGTCGACCGACCTCAGACCCAGACTGTGCAATAGGTTAATTTTGAACACAGTTTTGAGACCTAAAACGTTAGAATTTGGAAATAAGTATATATGATGAATTTAGATCTTGAAGTCATCATTCTAATGCAACTTAAATCAAATCAATATCATTTCAGAGCAGAAAGTTATCAATAAAATACTGAAAGGTGTCAAACCAGAAACTGTAAACTGTTTTCAAAACAAGAATGGACTTCAACCCAATATTTGACAATTTTAACACTTGAATCAGAAAATGACTATTGAATAGGAAATGTAGCCCTGAAAGTTATCTTTGAAAATTCAATTTAAATCATATTGATTGATTATAAGAATAAAAAGTTATGACCAGAAAACTATAAAAATATCGAGCAAATCAGCAGAACGGTCGGCCGCCTGGTCGACCGAGAGAACCCGAGAGCTCTACAACTCAGCCGGTCGACCGCTCAGACGGTCGATCTCTACTGCGGTCGACTGGTACTCTCCAAAAAACTTGCATAAAACAGGCCAAAAGATCTCTTATTTATAGGGGATCAAAAACTAGTCATTATGGCTCAAAATCTGGCCAGAATGGCCTGTCGGTCGACTGCCCAGTCGACCAAACAATGATCAAATTTTTGACCATTAGAGTCTAGCGGTCAACCGACCTCAGACCCAGACTGTGCAATAGGTTAATTTTGAACACAGTTTTGAGACCTAAAACATTAGAATTTGAAAATAAGTATATATGATGAATTTAGATCCTGAAGTCATCATTCTAATGCAACTTAAATCAAATCAATATCATTTCAGAGCAGAAAGTTATCAATAAAATACTGAAAGGTGTCAAACCAGAAAATGTAAACTGTTTTCAAAACAAGAATGGACTTCAATCCAATAACACTTAAATCAGAAAATGACTATTGAATAGGAAATGTAGTCCTGAAAGTTATCTTTGAAAATTCAATTTAAATCATATTGATTGATTATAAGAATAAAAAGTTATGACCAGAAAACTATAAAAGTATCGAGCAAATCAGTAGAACGGTTGGCCGCCTGGTCGACCGAGAAAACTCGAGAGCTCTACAACTCAGTCGGTCGACCGGTCAGACGGTCGATCTCTACTGCGGTCGACCGGTCGGTCGACCAAGCTCAAGTCACATGGCCTTGTGCATGTCTTGTACACATCGGTCGACCGCTCGGTCTTCAGTCGACTAGTCGATCGACCGCAAGCAGCCCAATAATAGTTTTAACAACTTCTTAAAATACATCTTAAATTTCATAAAATCTAAAAAAATAAGTTTATTGAAATACTTTAAATTACAAATATGTGTGATCAAAAATCAACACATATTACAAAACATGTGAACTATTTTGAGGCATAGAATTTAAAGCTTAAACAAAAATCATATTTTTTGAAAACCAAACTTTTGTATGTGTGGGTGTGTATAATTTTGAATATTTCACAACTAATTTATTCTTTATATTTTATTTAAAATAAAATTTTAATGCTTACAAACATGACACAATTCTTGAAAATCTTCTCTTGAAAAACTTCTTCTCCATCTTGATTTGTTCCAAACTTGATCCATGAGTTAGACTCCTCTTTGAGCACTTAATACGATCTTGAAGCGCGAGTTCTTGAATCAACATGTGCTAACTTCAAAACTTGACTTCGAAGACTAAGATCTTGATCAAATATCTGAAATTAAATAAGCACAAGATCATTAGTACTATAACTAAATTAGTTAATCATCATCAAAATTAAGATAATGGACCTTTGGGCCAACAATCTCCCCCTTTTTGAAGATGACAAAACTCATGGAGTTATATATGCATGGATTAAATATAAGATTCATAGAAAGTCCCCCTTAACTCATGCATAACAAATAAACATATATATATTCAATGAAAGCGCATAAACAAGCATATTTGCATAAACAAAAAAATATCAACCATGTATATATAAACTCTACAAATTCTTCTTCCCCTTTTGTCAATTCATCAACAAAGGAGTGAAGATAAACAAACAATATAAATGTATATGTGGTATACATTCATGAAGAGGAGAGACTTTAAGTTAGCTCCCTCTGCATACATGCATTACATGGAGAAGGGAGGACTAAACCATAACCCACATAAGTATAATATGCAATGCATAAATAAAGATGTTAAGCTCCCCGACACACGTATATCATATAAAAAAAAGTGATCAAGCTTCTCAATATGTAAAATACACTCAACATGAATCTATATATAGAAGAGATGTTAAGCTCCCCTTGCATATAGGTAATATATATCAAACAAATTTTGAAAAATTTGAAATCACTTTTAAAACAAAATTTGAAATTTCTTAAAGTCAACAAAATGAATTATGATACCAATGAAATCAAATTATAATTGACAAAATAAATATTTGTACCACTTGTATATATACAAAACTTTTAAGATACCAATAGTAGATTTTGATACCAATTGAAGGTACATTTTGATACCCAAAAAAATACCAATTGAAATCAATGCATGAGCTTGTAAAGATACCAATTAACATTTAAAATTAAGTCAAGCTTAGTATAAACATTTTGTGCTTTAAAAAATGTATGGACATAGTAAAATAAGTATAATCTAAATTCTGTGTGTATGAAAATGAATATGCCACTTGAAATTTGAAGCATATATACTCATACTAGTTTTCTATATATATATATATATATATATATATATATATATATATATATATATATATATATATATATTATATATATATATATATATATATATATATATATATATATATATATATATATATATATAGTATGAGTATACAAAATGAATAGATCATAAAAATTATGTATAACTCATAACATCCATCATTTCATGGACATGTTAATAAGGTATACAAGGCATGGTCGTTCAATCAACCGCCCTTCAAGGGTAGAAGTTTCAAAAATAAGATTTGAAAATAGTTGTAGATTGAAAACACTACCAAATGAAAGATAAATAACTAGTTTAAAGTAATTTTTGAAAAACTAATTAAAGATCCTTCAAATATGAAAACAAATCATATATCCCATAAAGCATACTAAATACACAAGAGTTGACACTCAAAATTTATAAAACTCATAAATGCTCATGAAAACAAAGTCATGAGTATTCTAAAGAAATGTGAGTACACAAGAATCATGTGAATAGCATATTCATGAAAATAAGCAATATAGCTCAAAACATATAAAAATCATAAAAAATTTATTTTTCATTAAAACTAAACAAGCATTAAGGTATATGTATATTTTGTAGAAATTAAAAGTATACATACATATTACAAACAAAAATGAGTCCACAATAGAATTTTGCATGAAGGCAAGTGACTCAAGGATATATATGTGTCTCTATTAGTTTTAAACAAAAATAACATATACATGAAGCTAAACATGTACAAAATAGAAAAAACCAGTATAAATAAAAGAATCATCAAAATTAGGTTATACATGTACTGTAATGAGTACAAATGAGTAATGAAGAACAAACACATAATAATCAAGTGTAACTCACAACTTGTACAAGTATAAAATTAAATTTTAACGAAAACTATATCTAAATAAGTAATCATCACATGAAACATAAAACAAACATGATCAATAGGCTAAATGCACGTATTTTAGAACTAGTATATATATAGTAATTAAACAATGGTAAGAATACAAAATATGAATCCATATGAATATAGGTGCATCTCAAAAACTATCTATGTATATCACTTGTCTAATAATATTGCATTTAACATAATGAACATTAAAACCAAAACAGCTAACAATCAACGATAAAAAGCATGTAAATAAAAAATAAGAGTTTAGAGATAGTTACCAAACTATATAATCTATTCTCTAAGTCTCCAAATCATGGTAGTCCTCCCACAAACGTTCTTGATAGCGATGCATCAATTTGATATGTCAATCTAGCTCATACATCCACCACCAAGGCATCATCCCTCTCACATTTTGTGAGAGCCCACACCTATATCAAATACAAGAGGTGGAGATTTTGCTATCCATATCTTTTTGGGTCCTTGGGGATTAGCATCATAAAGAACCCAAACATTTTTATTTGCAAAATTTATATGATTTAGTCTATCAAAATAAAAATGGCCTTTGCGGCCACAATGTGTACATATGTGCACTCTAGCATACAAATGTGGGGGTGTGAGCATGATGTGCATGTGTATGCCATGGGGTATGTGCATGAGTGTATGTAATTTATTTCTTGAGAAACATGAATTCCAACCTATTGTGTTTAATGTATATTGGCTCAAAGTGGAGCTCAAACAATCAATTTTCTTCTTCACAATATAACTGTCATTGTTAATTTTGGAAGAAGAGACATGAGCATAAGAATCAACAATCCTTTTTTTAGAAATATTTTTTCTTTTAAAATAATTTTTTTCAAAGAGTCGTTTTCTTTCAAAACAATCTCCTTTTCCTTTTCCACCAAAATAATTTCTTTTTAAAGAATTATTTCCTTCACAAATATCATTTAATTTTGAAGACAGGGAAACATTCTCCTTTTCTAAAAATTTGTTTTCCATTAACGAACTTTTATTTTCTTTTAAAACTAAGTCTTTTTCTTCTTTTAACAAATCATATTTTTGGAGAAGTTTTTGATAAAAAGATGCAACCTCATCATAAGACATGCGAAATAAACCTAGATAGGGTGAATATGTGTTTTGCTAATCAAATGTAATTTTAAAACTACTTATGATGAATTATGCAAATGACCACTCAAAACAAGAATTGAAGCTGAATTCCCCATAAATGGCTCTATAACTTCTCATCTTTGATTCCTCTATATAATGAGTTGAGGTACTCAATTGCCTCCTTATTGAGATGAATATAGATCAGTAATGAAAATGATGAAATAAAAGCAATTATAAAGTACAAGATGAACAATTATACAAGTATGAAAAAGAAAAACAATAGAGAGTAAGACACAAGCAATCGCAAACACAAAGAAATTTGTTTTGAGGTTCGAGCCACTGCTCTACGTCCCCGCCTTCACCACCATAAAAGATTTCACTATCCTCTAAGAGATCTTCTACAGAGGGACCTTACACAAAAGAATTACAACTTGGTCTACACAAGACCGGAGTACACAACTCGACTAACTCAACCCTCTACACAAGATGCAGCGCAAAATCAATTGAGCTTACAAAAGCACTTAGTGATCTAATAAGATCACAAACACTCTCTTTTATAACTTCCTATAGAGTAGAATATGAAGTGTTGCTCAAGAAGTTAAGTGAAAGATGAAATTCATTTAGAAAGAATAAAGGTGTTTTAAAACTAACTAAAAATAGCTTTGAAAAGAAAGAACTTAGAGATTGAAAGCTAGAAAAACTTTGCTCTTTCGAAACAAACTTAGAAAACTTATAAACTTGTATATTTTTTTTCTTTAAAACCAAAACCCATGATATATATAGGCAATGAATAAATATCATATATAAATCATATCAGGTCATTTGGGGTGTGTTTAGACACTTGGAAATCAAAAATACCCGTTGGAATCCACTAAAAATAAAACAGATACAAAAACTAGCCGTTTTAGCTATCTAGCGGCCTATCGGTCGACCGGTCGGTCGACCGATAGGTCATCTAGAAAAGAGCCGTTTGCTCTGGTCGACCAGGCAGTCGACCGCTCGGTCGATCCGCAATCATGAAGTTTGTCCTAATGTGCTCTATTGAAATTTGTCCACTCTGTACCCTTTACTTCACAACCAAGAACTTTATGTCAATATATCTTGACATGGATGAGCTCATGTTGTTGAAATATAAAATTGCAGATTTATTGTCACAGTATAACTTTAGTGATTTTTCACTACCATTTAGAATGTGTAGCCCAGTGATAAAATTTCGCAGTCATAATCCATGGTTGGATGCCTTGTAACATGCTACAAATTCTAGTACCATTGTGGAGGAGGTTATGAGTGTTTGCTTAGCACTCTTACAAGAAATATCTCCTCCGGCCAACAGATAAATGTAGCCCGATGTGGATCTCCTACTGTCTTGTCATCCAGCAAAATCAGAAATCGAATACTTAATGATCTCATTCTAATCTGACCTCTTGTATGTGAGCATATAATTCTTAGTTTTCTGTAAATATCTGAAAACCCTTTTAGTTGCTCTCCAGTAATCCATCCCAGGGTTATTTAAATATCTACCTAGCATTCTAATAATGAATGCTATGTCTGGACATGTGCAAGCCCGAGCATACATTATACTCTCTACAGCTGAAGCATAGAAAATCTTCCGCATTTCTTTAACTTCAAGGTCATTCTTAGGACATTGACTTAGACTGAATTTATCACCTTTTACGACTAGGGTGTCTCCTAGTTTACAATCTTGCATATTATATCTTTTAAACACCTTTTCTATATGGGTCTTTTTTAACAATCTAAGAATACCCTGAGAGCGATCTCGGTATATCTGGATTCCTAAGACAAAAGACACCTCACTAAGACTTTCATCTTAAATTTCTTTAATAGAAATCTCTTGGTTTCGTGCAAAATTTTCTTATCATTGGTAGCAAAGAGTATGTCATCAACATACAAAATTAAGAATACATACTTACTTTCATTGAACTTGTTATACATACAATTTTCAACATCATTTGTCTCAAAACCAAATGAGACAACTGCTTGATGAAAGTTGTAGTATCATTGTCGGGAAGCAAACCATATTCTTTGGGTCTCCAGACACAAAGTTTTCTGATTGCACCATATATATAGTTTCATTAATGTCACCATTGAGAAAAGCTGTTTTAACATCCATCTTATATAACTCAAGGTCAAAATGTGCAACAAGAGGTATAATTGTCCTAAAAGAGTCTTTCGATGAAACAGAGAGAAATTCTCTGTAAAATCAATGTCTTCCCTTTGAGTAAAGCATTTAGTTACAAGACGAGCCTTATATCCTACCACATTACCTTCTGAATCCCTTTTAGTTTTAAATATTCAATCTGCAAACAATAGGCTTCTTACCTTCAGGTAATGGGACAAGATCCCAAACTTGATTGTCTTGCATATACTTATACTCTTCATTCATGACATCTATCTAATTTTGAGAATTAGAATTCTACATGGCTTGATGGAAGTTGATTGGACCACCTTCCACCAATCCATCAGTGTCCTCATGCTCTTAGAGGAATACTATGTAGTCATCTGGAATAGCATTTGTCCTCTCTCTTGTAGATCTCCTTAGTGACATTTGTTCTTGAGGTTGTTAAGTTTGTTCTTTAGAAATAATTACCTCAGCTTGAGTAAGGAGTTGTTCAACATTGTCTTGTTGAGATTCCATATCTGCTTCTTGAATAATGATAGGTATAGAAACTGTCAAAAGCAGTAGTAGGTATCATAACTGATTCTTCCTCAAAGACAATGTCTCTAACCTTATTTCTCCCCCCAAACTCAACATCCTCAAAAAATGTTACATTTTCCGTTTCAAAAATTGACTTAATAGTGGGATCATGAAACTTGTAGCCTTAGATCGCTTAAAGTAACTAATGAAGTAGTTGCTCACTATTTTGGAGTTCAATTTTTTTTCATTTGACCTATAAGGCTAGCCTCAGACGGACATCCCCAAAATGTAAGTGCTTTAGATTAGGCTTTTGACCTGTCCAAAGCTCATAAGGTGTTTTGGCAGTTGCTTTACTGTTCAGGATATATGTTGATATCTTTATTGCTTCTCCCCAGAGTGATTCTGGTAAGATAGAATGATCAATCATACTCCTCACCATATCCTTTAGAGTCCTATTTCGTCTTTCAGTAACACCATTCATGCTCGGTGAGCCTGACATGGTGTACTATGAGACGATTCCACATTCCTCTAAGAAGTCAGCAAATGGCCCTGGACGTTATTCTCTTGAACCGTCTATCTGTCAGAGTACTCACCACGATGGTCAGATCTGACACATTTAATTTTCTTGCTGTTCAGTTTCAACTTTAGCTCTGAATATTTTGAACATGTCCAAGGACTCTGATTTCTGATAAATGAGATATATGTATCCATAGCGTGAGTAGTCGTTTATGAATGATATAAAGTATCTTTGGCAATTCCAAGAAACTACAGTGAAAGGTCCACAGATATCCGTATATATCAATTCTAAGACGCTTGAAGAACAGTTGGCACCTAATCTCTTATGTTTGGTCTATTTTCCCTTGATGCACTCAACACAGACATTTAAGTCTAAAAAATTAAGTGAATCTAAAATACCTTCTGTCACGAGTCATTCTATTCTAGATTTAGATATGTGACCCAAACGCTTGTGCTATAATCTTGCTGAATATTTCTTATTTAGCTTACATTTTGTATCACGTGAATCCACATACAAGATTTCATTATATGATGTAATAGTGTTAAGCAAATAAAAGTTATCATAAATACTCAATGAACCAATAACAACATTTAAATTTAATGAAAGACTAAACTGATTGTTTTCAATAAAATAACCAAATTTGTCCAGTATAGAAACATAAGCCAAATTCCGTCCAAATGACGGTAGAATAAAAGTGTCTTTCAAGTTCAAATGAAGACCAGTTCCTAATAACAACCTAAAATACCCTATTGCCTCAACTTCTACCGACTTTTCATCGCCACAAAGATGTATTTTTTATCATCAATTGGCCTTTGGTAGCTCAGGCAACCCTCCATAGAAACACTTATGTGAGTAATAGCATCAAAGTCTAACTACCAAGTGTTTCTGTATACTGAAGCTAAATTAACCTCAGAACAGGCCAAAGTAAAGAACATACCTTTCTTGGCATGCCAAGTATGATATCTTGTACATTCTTTCTTTATGCATTAGGGTATCTTACAAAAGAAACACTCTTCACTTTTTTAGGTTTCTTTTAATCTGGACTCTTAGCAGCTTCATCCTTCTTTCTTTTCTTACCCTTATCCTTTGCTGTACTGACAAGATGAGTACTTTCAGATTTCTCATACTTAAACCTTTTCTCATCTTGCATACAATATGAAATGAGCTCATTCATACTCCATTTCTCCTTTTGACAGTTATAATTAACCTTAAATTGACTAAATTGTGCAGGAAGCGAAATCAATATCAAACGCATGAGCATGTTCTCAGACTGCTCGAGCTTAGTGCTTTAAGCTTGAAAGCAATATGTGACATCTGCATGTTGTACTCTCTTATGTTTCCCTTTCCCTTGTACTTCATAGATACCAAGCTAGCTAAATGTATGCTTGTTTCTGCCTTATCATTCTTTACAAAATGTTTCTCAATTTCGACAAGAAAATCATTAGCCAAAATTATCTCATCAGATATTGCACCTCGAAAGGCTTCCGGAATACCATGCTTTATGATCATTAGACTCATGAGATTAAAGCGTTCCCACTTCTCAAAATTCTTCCTATCATCAGGAGAACTTTCGGCTGTACGATAAGCAGGTTGCTCTATCCTTAATGCAGGGTCTAGACTCATGCAGCTAAGAACGATTAGAACATTCTCTTTCCATTCGTTGAAGTTTGTCCCATTGAGCATTGAAATACTGTTGGTGTTTGCAGATATAGTAGCAGCAGATATAATAGCTGTACATAGAATAAATCAAATAAGCATGCATGTTCACATCATAATCAAATAAATGACTTTTAAATTTAAACAATTATGAAATACATTACAAGATACCTAGCACAACATTAACATCAAGTTTTTGGACAGTAATATTAACTTGTAAGTAGCACTCTTGGTGTAGTAATCAAATGTTGATAATAAATCCTGTTAAATAATAAATTTATCTTTGGATCAATTTATTATTCACATGAAAACTTATAATTGTCACACATTTGTTACCACAGGTGTATATGCAATTCGGACAAATATTATTCTTCCTTTGGGTCGGCTAATACTCACATGAATTCACACACACAAACATCTTAACATTCTCAAGAAGCCAATCTAAACAAGAGAGGTCACTTTGGTGACATCTTGTTTCAATTAGTTTTATTAAATATTAGACAATCTTAATAATTTACTGAATGTACCTCAAATTTTATTTAAAAAAATTTAAAAGTCTCAAAATTGCCCCAAAAAAGGGCCACAATATAATTGATGTCGGGCACAGCGCTTGGGCGCCGCCTTAAGAAGCGCGGCGCCCTAAGGCGTCGCGCCAGCCGCGAGGTCGCGCCTATTTCCCTTTTTTTAATTATTATCCTGAATTCAGATCTGAGACTTCAAATCCATAAATCTGAAGAAAAGGAAAGTTTTTACCAAAGCCAAAGTAATCATGTAATATGATTCATAGGATCTGATCTATATTTCATGAAAGTATGAATAAAATACCAATTTTTTAACTTTAATTCCCAAATCTATGAATCCTCAAAGGAGAGACTTTCATACCAATTGTTGGAATTTAAATTAAACAATAAAATGATTGAATTTACAATAATTATCAAGATCAAAGGTCATAGCTTTAGCATGGATCAAACCCTAAAACATAGATCTGGCCTCCATGAAGATTCAAAGATATGACAAAATTAAAATAATAAAAACAGAAGCGTACCTTAATCCTCGACTGAATTGCTTGAATTATTGGGATCGAGATGACCATCCAAAAGATCCGCATTCTTCTAGGGTTTCTTTCTGCTTGAAGGGATTTCAAAGAGAAAAAGATACATTTCTTTGGGGATCATGATCCATTATATAATAACAAGAGTTATTCCTTTTTTCAATTTGACCCTTCAACAAATTAAAATTTGTATAATTATCTCGACACATTAAATCAGTGACAATTTAAAACCCATTAGTCCAATTATTAACTTAATTAGATCACAATTAATTTAGACAATACTTTAAGATAGCTATACACATTAAATTTATATATGTGAGTTCACGCATGTTGAATTAGTTCTAACAATCACTCCATCAAGCATATCTTGTTCATATGTGATCCCCTTATTAGAAAAAAGAAATGGATTCGCCCGAAGGAGAGTAGGATTAAAGTCAACATTGATGGGACTTGGCTTGATGATACAGGAGAGTTGTGGTAATAGTTCAGAGTAGCGATAGCAAGTCTCAATTGGTGACAGGCAGACGGATTAAAGTTAGGAGTGTTGATGAGGTTGAATTGATCGGGACATGGATGAATGTCTCTATGGTGTTAGAGAATTTTAGTTCTCAGAATGTTGTTGTGGAAGGAGACTCGTTATCTGTTACCAATGACATTAAGAGGAGAGGTTAGGAATCCCAATTTATCCACAATTGAGGGATATTTGGGGTCTACTTACATAACGACAAGGAGAATGGGGTGTTGGGTATTTTATACTATTTTCTAAAACATGCAATATCTTTAAAAATTAAAATTAAGATAAAACAATAATTATACTAGCATGTAACAATAATTATAATTAAATAAAACAAAAGAACCTGGCCTAGGGAATGCAGTCGCGACGTCGCTGCCCTAAAGGATTAAAAGCCCGTCTCCTTATCCAGACGTTGAATCGGCATTATCCCCTAGCGGTAAAAGATCCCCCGGATTCACCAGCACTCAGCCCAGGATGGTGGGCAGAGCCTCTGCTCAAATGAAGAAGTTGCCCAGAAAAATAAAGATGAAAAAATTCTTTTAAACACTAAAGCCATTCTTACAAAGAGTAGTCTTCAGGTTTTCTTTAAGATGAGAAAAGAAAAATGAGTTGTGTCTTTACTATTGGAGTGAGGGTCTATTTATAGAGTTAGAACCCAGGTTGTTGTAACCACTCCAACAGAAAATCCAAGCAGTTGAGATATTTTCTCAACCGATTTAGATTCTAAGACTTGGTCAAAGTTGACTTAGTAAAACAAAATCTGAAATAAAAGCTTTCTTTTTATTTTAATACAAAAAATCCAACAGTCCCCCCCAAAAGCTTGAATTTCAGGGAAGACATAATAAAACAAATCAATAACAATCAAATCATAAAACACGAGTAAAATTTGGGCAACATCATACTGTAAATTCGGGGTCGATAGCTTACGGCCTTGAATCTACCCTTAGTGAATTTTATCGCCACCTGAGAGATATAATGGACTACGCCTTGAATTAGGCCTCTTAACCAGATATTGATAAAAGACACACACAGTAAGTCTTCATTTATTGAGCGAGCGGGTTGAGCGTTAAAGGCCATGCTCACAATAACCGACTCATGAGAGTTTCTAGGGTCAGCCCTGCCCCCCCAACCGCGGCCATCACGGTTCCTCTCACGTAGGTAAGTCCTCCAAGGGTACTACAGCTGGATAGTATACCCTCCACACTACATGCGTTGGACTTATTAAGAGTTAAACTCATCCTTACCTAGCTGTATCATAAGAGCATCTCACCATAGAGAAGGGGTAGTAGCTACAACGCTACATATAGGATATAAATATATCCGGGTTGATGCTCCACACGAGTTTCACCAGTCCAGCTTGTTACTACCACATTGAACCTCTTTCATGGAACCAGCTCCCAATCAAGTAGGTTGGGTTCCCGCTGTCGGTGAACTCTACTATGGGCTTAACCCATCTCCCTCGATGAATCTAGGAATATACTCCTAGAAAGACCCTTAATCAGAATGACTTTATTTATTTTTTTTTCTCGGGTCAGAAAATTGGCTTAACAACCTTTATTTTCAAGTTATGACAGTCAGAGATTTAACCCTTCATGACCACATTATTATGACTCTTGACATCTTTTATTAGACCTATAAAGTCTTTGGGTAATTGTCAGAGTCTTCCCAATTTGAAACTATAAGGTAGTTATAAAGTTTTTCCTTGTAACCTTAGTTTCAAAAGGAACAAATTATACCATAATAGTTTATGATAAAGCATATATACATTATATTTGATTATTCAAATATTTAAAGTATATATGTCTATATTCATATGCAAAAGAATAGTCAAGAAATTTAGGCAAATCTAACTTTATTAGATCCCAATTAAAGTTAGATGGGGAACAAAACTACACATGGCTATTCATCATCCTGTACATGACTAGGATTCTAATTCTAGCTAATTTATTATGGTCCGAGCATTATTTACATCAGATTCAATGTTAAAACTCGAACGTACGCACATTTACGATAAATGATGTGGTAACAAGAACGTACGCACATTTACGATAAGCACTAAAAATCCTCACGGTGGACATCTCAGTGAAAAGTAATGTGTATGAAATACAAAATTATTGGAACTGATTGTGTTTCTTAATGAAATGTTCACAAAAGAAGTCAAAAAACACAGTTAGAAGAACATTTAAGCTGGAACTGTCATGCGTACTTATCAAATTTAAGTGTATTCAAGTTAAATTATGAGCATAGTGGGTGCGCGCTATTGTAGAAGGAATAAATAGTCGGACATCTTTAAAGATATTCTCCCATGTGAGCTGAGGAACATGCTCGACGAGAATGCGAAGGGAAGTAGTGAGGTATGTCACTAAATTGGGGAATTTGCATTGGCCAGTGGGGCTCTTCTAGCACACAAAAAAAAGGAAAAAGATGTTTTTTTTTGTTTGTTTTGTGTGTGTGTGTGTGTGTGTGGGGGGGGGGGGGGGGGGGGGGGGGCGGGGAGGAGGATTTAGCTAAAGATGAAAATACAAGAGTTGTGTTATGTAATGTCTTAGATTTAAGACTAAAATACAATCATTCTTTCTTCCATGATAATAAAATGACAAAAGATGTCATAACCTTATATTTTTATCGTTTTATTTTGTGTTCCACTTGTACTCGTGCAGGATCCAAACTATAAAACAACGTGGACCCATCAATAAACCGAAAACCCAATAAAATGTACAGCTGCTTCCTTTTCAGCGAACTGATCACCCCTCAGGTGACATTTCACTTTCTTTTCTTGTGACAAGTCATAGATTAGAATCTCTACATTGTGATGGGCGATAGGATTTTGTGAACTAAATTTTGCAAGTACACTTAGAGACATATTATACAACGATTCGATTTTGCAGGCTCGACTAGCAGTTCGAGAAGGCTCACTCATGACATATGAAAACTATGCATGAGACTACTAGCAGTTTTAGAGTTTCGTGGAGGCTCTTGTTGTGATTCATGAGTGAGCACCAGACGTTTCATTCTTCTCATTGGAGCTTTTTTTCCTCCACGCTAGAGCGTGTTCTTTTCTCATGCAAAGCTATGATGTAAGCTTATGAGTCTTTCTTCAGAAAATTTTTATAAAAAAAAAAAAAATCTCAGGGTCCAAACCCGACCCAATCTTCTTCAAGGATCCGAACTCGAAAATTAGCGGACCGGGTTATGGTATAATCGGGGGCCTATTTCCACGAAACGGCGTGTCAACAATTGAAGCTGGTCGCTGTCCAAAAATAAGACAGCAAATCCGCAGGTCCACAAACCCCGTCCACTGTGCCGAGACATCACTTTTTGTTCACCCCGCGTTCTCATATCATTTCTTACAGCGGGAATCGTAAAATATAAGCAAAGGGGCAAAAAGAACAATAACAAAACCCTCAAAACCCCAAAACAGAAAAAGAAAAAAGAAAAACAAAATCAGAAGAAAGAAAACAAAGGGCTTTAAATAGAAAGGGGAGAATAGTTACAATATCAGTTACGGGTCTTCTATCGTTTTCTCAAGGTGTCGGCACTTCGAGAGCTCGTGCCTTAACAGGCGTCGCTTCTTCCATGCTCGGTCCGAGCTGTCGCCTACTCTCCCCTCAGACTCTTCTTATGATGGATGGGATCCGACCCTGAGAGATCTCTCAGATCCATAGGAGACTTCACCTTCTCTCTCTCGTCATCATCTTGATTCTTGCTTGTTCAAGTGGGGAGAGGAGAGGAAAATGGCGTTCGATCCGAGGCAAGTGGTTGCGGCGTTCCTCACCCTCTCTATGTTCGCAATGCTCGGGAACATGATCAAGAAAGACCACTTCGATTCCTATGAGGTAATGTTCTCTTCTTGGGATTCTTGATTTGATCTGAGCTGAAGCTTGAAGCTTTGGATTTGATTGAGTCTTGAGAATTTTTTTTAATTTGGGGCTTGCATGTTGTTCTTAATTCATCCATTTTTTTTTTTTTTAGTGATCTTGAAATAAGTCAATGCCTTGAGATTTTGCGGTGGATCTGTTCTTGGATTTGATGGAGTTTGCAGAGTTGAGCTTGTAGTGGCTTTTCTGGATGTTGTTTTCATTAATTTTTGAGATCCTGATGATTATTAAATAAGTTAAAATCACTGGTCAGTGGGGGAAAAGAAAATTTTGACCGGAATTACCATAATTTTTTCAGGAGCAGTGAAGTGTAGTGGCTCAATCACTGATATTTACATTTAATTTAAGTGGCTTATTTAAGATGTGATTATTTAAGTATGATGTACTAATTTAATATCATTGGTCTATTTTTCCTTTTTCTTTTCTTTTCTTTTTTCTTTCATCTTTTTCCTTTCACTTAATTCCATCATGCAGATACTAGACCACATCCAAATTGCAAACTCTTCTACAATTGACTCTTTAAGGAAAAAGATGAAAGAAAATATATATGTCACTTATGCTAAAAGCCAAATTTCCATCAATTTCTTGAGAAATGAACTGTTAATGTCCCAATTAGTGATACTTACACTTAATTTAAGTCTTTGTAGATGGGTTTAATTAAGTGTTGTGTCTGTGTCCAAAGTTATCTCATCTGTTTTATCTTTTATTATTATTTTTCATTTTTTATCACTTAAAGTGTCAATTGACGAGTTTGCAATTTGGTTCTGGTCAATATATGTTTAGTAAAACAACTGAAAAAAAATATATGTGGTTGTGATAAGGTGAAGCTCCCAACATCTGGCGTTCATTTTGATGTAATGAGGGTAGAGGAGCATGCGACCAATGCAGTTCCAATGCTGAAAAATGGCCCCTGGACAGATAAGGGCCCACAGTTAAAACCCTGTTGGAACAGGCCAGCTTCAAGTAATATATGCCAACCTTCATCACATTTGATTGATAATACATGATAACCTTCGAAGTTTGTCCTGATTCTGAAACTGAAACCTTTTTTTTTCCCAAAAAAACCTCTAATGAATATTTAGAAGAGGCAGAGCAGTCCAAAGGGTTCATCACACTCTCTTTGACAACTGGTCCTGAGTACCATCTCTCCCAGGTATGATATACCCCTAAAGAGGTTTCATTTGTTTATGAGTATTATGAATTTTAAATTTTAAAAATAACAGGCTTAATCTATTGTATATTGTGTCTAGACCAATTTTTATTGTGGATTTGTCGTCTTAGAATGTTTATGCCTGTTTAATTTCCATATATATTGTATTTCTTTCATTTGTCCAATGCGGAGCTTGACTGTCTTATAGCCACTCAAGTGTTAACTGTATGCGATGACAAACAGTTGCACAATGGGTTAGTCCCATATAAAGTAGAGTAAAAGATGGATAAATGGTCAATATGTTTGCACCAAAGACTGTTAGGATTGGGCCTTTTGGGTTAAACGGGTTCCAAGCTTGTTAACCAGTCCATCACCTTTGTTGGCCCATTTGCATAGTAAATGGTGTCAAACTACCAGGTATTTTGCTAATTTTGTTGACATAGAATGCATTCCAAATCAAGGTTTGATCTGCGTTGATCAAAGATTCAAAACGAGGTTAACATTTGGTTGGTGTTGCTCAAAATGGTTAGTCCTATCAAGACAGTGAAAAGAGCGAGATGGTCAAGGTCGGATCAGATTTGAACTGTAATGTTGGCAAACTAATTTAGAAATTTTTTTTAAGTTTATTTTTGGATTTACATGATAAATTACATGATGTTTCATCTTCTTGGCGAAGTTCTCTTGGTGTGGGCTAAGTAGTATTGAGCGCTTTAGTTCGTATTTCTTTGTAGGATAGTACTAGAGTAAGCTCACGCTTGCATCTAAAACTACTATGACATGAAGGTTCCCTCTTTCTCCATAATATGCATATGATGACAAAGCCTTCTTGATGGCCACACTTCAACATTTTACCTCTATTGATCACTGTTTATATATTTGTTTTTTTTTAAGCACAGTTGTATGTTTGTTGAGCATTCCCGTTTGAATTTCCTTTCCTTTTGCCCAAATTGCAGCCTTTAAGCCATGATGCACTGTACATATCATTTTCCAAAAATATTCTCTCTTAACATGCAATCCATTAAATTGATCAGATTACAGATGCTGTGGTCATTGCAAGGTATCTTGGAGCCTCACTTGTTCTCCCTGATATCAGAGGAAGTGAATTGGGTCAGAAGAGGTGAGCCTTTTAGACTAATATGATCGCTATTTTCCTGTGTCGGCCATCTCTAATTGAGTCCCTTTGGTTTTGTATGTGGCTTTATAATTAATCTTTTTTTTTTTTGGCAATGTGGCTGCGGTCATGGCTGGAGTCTCATACTCTTGTCTTCACGTGTTATATTGATTAGATAAATGAAAACGCACTGAAATGAGCAGTAGCTTTGTTTATCTGCTTCCATATGTAGATGGAGGCTTAAAAACTAAATGTATTCGGATGCAAGAAAGGATGGGATAGGAACCCGAAAAAAAAAATTATACAACATTGCTTCCCACATTTAGTTATTGAAAGGTAACGAAAGCAAAATAAATTGAAGAAAATTTCGAGTTAGAACTCCCACTTGGGTCCCTGTCAATTTAACTACTGAAAAGTAGAGAAGATGTATGAGAAGACTTGGATTTTCCTTCTAATCCCTCTTTTCTTTTCTTTGTCGTCACTTTCTATTTCTGATGCAACGAAACATCTTAAAAGTTATGAGATGATAACTATTTAATAGTCTTTACTTTGCCTTTAATGTGTCTCGTAACAATGTTAATAGAAGTTTAGTTACTAAGATTTTAAAATATTCCGTTTCCAGCTATTATTGATAATTATTTTGAGGTTAAATCGAGGCCCAAGTCTCAATAGCTATTATTGATAATTACCAGTGCCTCCATGAACCTAAACTGTTCTGCACAGGTTTGCTGCATGAATAAGCTCATTCTCCTGTAATTTCATAAATGACCTTTATATTTATATTCTCATTACTTTGCTAATCAGAAGCTATTGAGTTCATTCAGTAATATCATAAATGACCTCTACCTTTTAGCTGGTCTTATACCTTGCAATGCATATACAGGAACTTTGAAGATATGTATGATATTGAAAAATTCATGAAGAGCTTGGATGGTGTGGTCAAGCTAGTCAGAGAGCTTCCTGCTGAAGTGGCAGCTAGAAAGCCTGCAGTTGTTCGCGTCCCTAATAGGGTGTCTGAAGACTTCATTATTAAAAACATTGAGCCAATCTTCCGAATGAAAAGCTACTTGAGGCTTGCAATTGTCTTTCATTCAATAAATTTGAGTGTGAAGGAAAAGCAGAGCAATGACATGGATTCGACTTCTTGCTTAACTATGTTTGGAAGTCTGGAACTGAAACCGGAGATTCAGGGAGTTGCGAACACAATGGTTGAGCGGCTGAGAACCCTTAGCCGCAAATCTGATGGAAAGTTTATCGCAATTGATTTGAGGGTTGATGATTTAGAGAAAAAGAGCTGCAAGGAGAGTGGAAGCAATGGGAGAGAGAGTTGTTACAGTGCGCAGGAGGTCAGTGATTTTCTGAAAAGGATTGGCTTTGATGGAGACACTACCATCTATTTGACTCAGACAAGGTGGCATGATAGTCTCAATGTTCTGAAAGAAAACTTTGCTAGAACTTATACCAAGGTGAGTGATCTCTCCCTCTTTTTCCATTAGCTTCAAGACCATATATACGGTCTGTAAAGTATGTTGTCTTCCTGAATTTTTCATCATACTAGATACTCACAGATTGTTACATACATTTCACCTAGCTGGAACTATCATCTAAAAAATGTCTAAACTTTTAGAGTACTAGGTACAAGGTGAAAACTCCAGTTTATATTTACTAAAACCCCATTTGAAGTAATACATGAAAAAGAATGATACCTGGTCTACGTGTGGAGACTCTAATTTAACTTGATGAAGTTTGTCTATTATTGCCTTTTTCTTGTAGTACTGTTTCCCCTATCATGCTCTTGGCCAAGAGTGGGTATAACTCCAGCTGTATGCTTTCAGGATGATATAATGCCAGCAGACAAGAAGGGTGAATTTCTCAGGTCTGGAGGTGGCGAACTGCAGAGAACTCTCGACTTTCATGTTTGTTCCCAGAGCGACGCCTTTGTGCCAGCTATTTCGGTCTCTTCTATGGAAATGTTGCTGGAAAGAGGATACCTGCTGGCAGAAACTTAATACTTGTTCCTTCTCAAGTGCAGAGGTCCTCAACTTCAGCTGCTGATTTTGTCTCAGCTTACATCTCGGAGAAGAACCACTTGGCCTACTCATGTCACTGCTAAAGTGTTGAGGCTTTGAGTCCTCTGCCTACTGCTTTCTTAGATGGTCCGTTGGCCTAAAATCAAGTGCTTTGTATGTAAAGAAATATGTACATCTTAGTAGAAGCAAACCTGTAACTTGTACCAAACTGCTCGGCGATATCACAGAGATATAGCGTCGTGTTATTACAAATATCAAGAGCTTATTTGTGAGTAGTGGTAGTCAATCAGGAAATGGCAGTCAAATTCAATTGTTAGATTTGGTATTAGTGAGAACCTCTCGAGAGGAAGATAATGGTTTATTTCTTCCTGTTACTTTAGGTTGTTCAGTATCCTTGGAGCAATAATGCTGGAGGCAAGAGCTTAATTTGAGCTCGCATTTGAAGGAAAGAAAATTATGGGACAATTTCAAAAAAATATCTCTAACTTTTCATGCTCTTTCAAAAACAAAAAAAAAACAAAAAAACAAAACTGTACAATTTTTATTTGACTAAAATACCTTCAATTTTTTTTTTTTTTGCGTTGAGATCTAAACGCGGTTAGCTGAAAGATGCAATGATCATAATGCCTTCTCTTTCAACCTCGTCAAACTCATTTCCCTTCAAAATCTCATCCTCACTCTCCTCCCTCAAAACTTAGCCATGCACCCACCAATTTCTCCTCCTCCTTCGTAAATCCGCAAATCCCCTGATGGTGGCTCGGGTGCAGTGCACATGAGGTCTCAACAATGAAATAATTAGTCGGAGGGGAGGAGGGGATGGTGAAGGATTGAGGGGGCGGTGGAGGACGGTGGAGGGTTGGGGGGCGGAGGGGTTGAGGAAGGGTTGGTGGAGAGCGGGGTCGCCGTTGAGGGAGAGCGGTGGAGGGTTGAGGGGGTGGGGGGGGTTGAGGAAGGGGCGATGAAGGGCGGTGGGGGTTGGAGGGATGGAGGGCGGGCCGCCGCCGAGGGGGAGAGGTGGAGGGGGTGGTGGAGGACGGTGGAAGGTTGAGGGGGTGGCGGGGGTGGTGGAGGGCGTGGTCGTCGTTGAGGGGGAGCAGTGTAGGGTTGAGGGGAGGGGTGGTGGAGGACGGGGTCGCCGCCGACAGGGAGTGGGAGGAAGTGGTTGTCGGCGGTGGGGACGGGAGCACTTCGTGCCGGAGGTGGTGTCAAAAAAGATGATGAGGGAGGAGGCTGACGAGGGAGGAGGGTGCGACGAGGGACGGGAAGATGTGGCCGCCAGAGCTACCGCAGGCAAAGGCGATGCGGACAATGGAGGTGGGAGAGGCCTCGGCGAGAGGAGGGAGAGGAGGAGGAGAGAGAAGCAGCTATTCAATTTGAGGAGGGGGGGGGGGGGGGGGGGGGGGGGGGGCGGAGGGGGGACATGCGCGTGCTACAGTTAGAGTAATTTGGTTCATGAAAACACGTCACATATACGTGCTGGACGGAGCTAACGTTAGGTTAAAGAAGGTAGCAAGTTACATGTACGTTGAAGTTGGAGGTTTGATTTGATTCAAAAATTGTAAGGATATGTTTTTTTGAAAGAGCATAAAAAGTTGGAGGTATTTATTTGAAACTATCCCGAAATTATCAATGAAAAGTCTGTGGCAAATTATTAGCAAATGATTAAAAACAAATTGAGCGAGATGGTTGAGAGTTCTGTATTGAATTTGGTTCTTACAATTCGCAATTGGAGTACGTTAGAATGCCACAATTCTGAAGAGTTTATGCAGGTATACTGAATAACAGAGAAAATGAAAAAGAAAAAGAAAAAATCAACAATAATTCTTTGCATATTTTAGGGAACTTTGTTCGCCTAGTGCACACTAAAATCCACTGATGGCCACTCTAGTCCACCTAATCTGCACACTAGTTTCCAAAGTGTTTTGGTGACAAACTTTTATCTTTTTGTCTTTTAAACCAAAGCTCAGACTGCCGGCTGCCCAATATTGTTTGGGGCTGCAATTCGTTCGTAAGCCGTGAAGATTTTTTTTTTTTTTTCATTTTTCATTGTTTATTTTATTGCAAAACAACTTGCAAAATAATTATCCTCATTTTCTCACTCACACTTATTGCAATTAATTTTGTGATCATATAAATCTCACTTTTATACTCTCATTTTTCTACTTGCAGCTGCTACAGTTAATTTTATGATAGTATAAATCTCACTTGTAATACACTTGCAGTTCAAAACAGTTATTTATAATTTAATATTATTAAAATTTATTTTTAAAATAATTTTAATAGTACTTAATTTTGTATTTAATAATTATTTTAAATTTTTAATCTTTCGTTTTTTATTATTTTTAATATTATTTTAATATTTAATATTTTATTACTTTGATTTAATATTATTATTTATTATTTTAAATACTATTTTACTATTTTATTAATATTTTATACCAAATTTTTAATGTTTTATTAATATTTTATTAATACAACAATATTATGTTTTAATATAAAATTACTATATATTTAATTTTATTAATTTTATAATATAAATAATTACTTTTATTATTATAATAAACTTTAGTATTATATTAATATTTTATTATATTTAGTATTATAATTATATTTTATTATGTCAAATTTATAAATTTATAATATCGCATTTAATTATAATAAAATCTAATATTATAATAATCTTTTATAATATTTATATATTATAACAGTATTATATTTTAATAATATTTTATTAGTTATCTTAAGATTTTATTAATATTTATTTTTTATTAATATTCTTTAAATTTTTTAAAATTTTAAAATTATTTGTTTAGTTAACACTTTAATAATATTTACTAATTATAATAATATTTTATTAATATTATTATTATAAATAACATATTAAAATTATTAATATCTCAAATTTATTAATAAATTTTAATTTTAAATAGTAACTTTAATTGAGTAATATCTGTAATATTTAAATCACTGTTATAGTTAATTTGTGGTTCACTTTAATTGAATATTTTCGGCTTGTTGAATATGCACTTTAAAGGGCATTAACATCCTCGCTTTCACCCAATTCATTTCATCATCTAGTTTCAATAATGATTTTAAATGCTCTTACCATTAAGCTTTATGTCATTGTGGATATTTTAAACTTACCAGGAACCATAAGATATGGTTATGAGTCTGCAATAATTATTATTATCATGCAGGGAGAAGAGTTTTGATCGACCAACATCAGTTTTGCTATGAATTTTCATCATCTATTGGTTACTAAGCTGATTTATAGTTGCATGAAATGAAAGTGGAAGAAAAGGTGAATATATGTGTAGATTGGAGTAGTAAGACCTAGATGTTAAAAGAATCTTTTAATAAATTACAGTAAAGGCTAATTTTATTATAGGCCCCGATATCGGTTAATATTATAGGGTTAATATCGTATCGGGTACCTCAGAACCCGATACTATATTGTCGATATAGGAATCGGCCGATATTTGAAACCATGGTTCAGACTCTACACAAAATTCATTCATATCTATTTCCATTATGAATCATCTTGTGGAATTGGTTTTATATAGTGACACTCTTGATTTTAACTACTATAATTATAGTTTGTAAAGCTATATTTGTAATCTTGTAGGCAATTTGATGAACCTAGATAATTTTTTTCTTATTGCCCCAAAAAAATTCGTAAGTGGCATTTCATGAACAATATGTTTAGTTTAGTGGGGATAGGAAACACCACTGAACTCAAAAGCATAAATGGGGTAATTTTAGAATAATATTACAGCCACCTGAGAGTGAACTGACTGGAAGTAGGATGCAGGATGACGTCTCCAAATTGCTTTTCATTGTTTGCCTTCTATAAAATATAAGCTCCTTTAATTCTTACAAATCTAATTAGATGAAAAGACAGATTGAGAAATGTAGAGTTGTGATCTGTCGGGATGCACATGGAGAACTTCATGCTTTTCACAATGTATGTCGCCACCATGCCTCTCTCTCTCTCTCTATATGAGGAAGTGGGCAGAAGTCTTGCTTTCAATGCCCTTATCATGTGAGTTTCTGTAAAGTTGATTATGATCTAAAGATCACATTTAGAAAATTTTGGCATACATGTCTACGGGCATCCTAATCTCTTTGCATTATGCATCCTATCTGGATTGGCTATTTCATAGTCTGCGCTGCACAATTTCCTTTGTAACCATAGGTAAATATTGCTGGGGAAGCTTTCAGTTGGAAATTTCTAGCCAATTGCGATGGTGATAGTTCACATTTCTGTTGAAAATATTAAGGAAAATGTAGTTCACAATGCAAATTCGCTTAATGTTTCCCTAATGTGTTGAATGTTTTATGAGGTTATCTTCCTTATATCTGATTTCTTTTTTTAGGGATGGACCTATGGCTTAGATGGAGTACTACTGAAGGCCACCCGATTTACAGGAATTAGAAACTTCAATAAAGATGTATGCCAGAGTTGTACCCTCACATACTTCCATTCCATATTTCTTGGTTTGATTCCAAAGATGTAGCCATTCTTCATGCTTGTTCTTCCATGGAACAGGATTTTGGCCTTATACCGTTGAACGTCGCTACTTGGGGAACTTTTGTACTGATCCCTCTGCAGAACTCAACTAAACAGGCTGCGGAAAATGCATGGCTGGGGAGTGCTTCAGAAATATTGAGATACAAATGAGATTGATTCTTCACTGAAGCATGTATGCAGACATGAATATACTATTGAATGTAATTGGAAAGTTTGATGTCAGATGATGCCAAATATGGTATTGTTTATCATTTGACTTATTTCAATTTAAAAGCCAGGTTCAATACATACAGAATTTGTTGCACAGGAATTATGGATGGTAAAAATGCCTCTTTCTCTCTGTATGTCATGCAGGTTTTCTGTGACAACTATTTAGATGGCGGCTATCATGTTCCTTATGCCCATGGAGGTCTTGCATTTGGTCTTAAGCTTGACTCCTACCCTATTGATGTACAGTCACTACTTAGACTATTTCTGTTGATTACCGATTCTAACATATAATTCACTTCATAATTTAAGTTAAATGTTAAGCAGTGAAAATTATTATTATAGTTTTGCTTAAACTGACATGCCTTTTGACCTTTGTGGCATGAGATTCGTTTTATCTTTACCATATTTTATAGCCTCAGTTGCTCTTTCTTATATTATCCTTGAGTTCTTTTGTTTTTACTACCAACATTATTCATGCTTCTACTAGTGTTACCAAAGGGTGATTGATTTTAAATTGTTAAATTTTCGTGTGAGATAAATCCTATCCATAGCCTTTTCTTCCTTTTTATATCAGTACTTTATGCAATCCTTATGTATTGATAGTCTGAGACTATTTGGGGCATCGTGTTTTTTTAATTGTTTATAACTTTCTTGTATCTGACTTCATCTTTCGGCTTAGATCTTTGAGCAGGTAGTATTCAATGGTGTGGAAGTGCTTCCACAGGAAAAGATGACTTTGACAGGCTTGGATCAAAAGCATTGTACGCTTTCATTTACCCTAACTTTATGATTAACAGGTATGCTATTGCTCAATAGTTGGCCACCATCAGATTGTAGACTAAATGATTTCACTAATAGCAGCTCTGAGTATCTTCAGGTATGTACCTTGGATGGATACTAACCTTGTGCTTCCTTTGTCCGCTACAAAATGTCAAGTGATATTCGACAACTTTCTCTGATGCTTCTCTGATGGTAACTGTAGTTTATCTTCATATAATGAAATCTCTAGGATGACGAGAGTTCAAAGTTTCCAAACTATGGGTTGACAGTTTGCATGCTTTAATCATTTGGTATTGAATGTTATGCTGCTTTACCGAGCTATTCACCAAGTTCTTAAATGCTGCAGGATGACAAGGTATTTGTCCAGAGGAGTTTAGAAGATGGTGAAAGAGTACAAGTAAACAATATAGCTTGATATATTTTCCTTTTATTTTTTTAGCATTGTGGCATCAAAGTTCATTTTTGCTGCAGATAGCAGACATTGCATCGTGTGAAGGTGTCCAAAGGGGCTTGGAGTCACCAGCTTACTGCATTGGAAGATATGCACCTTCTGTTGAAAAGGCTTTTCACCATTTTCATTGTTTCTTGCATGCCAACCTCAATGATGATATCTGATTTGCCTGATTTTTACTGCCGTGCTTGAGAATAATTCAGTTGCAGGAAATGGGAGCACTTTGTTTAAGCTCTGTCAGTTTTTCTTCTTGTTAATTCCTCCCCTCCTTTTGTATGTTTTACCTATGGAAGATGTTAAGTTCTTATGTTTTGTTAACAAGTGTCGTCATATTTTGCTTATGCGAAAATCTTTCTGATGTGCACGTGATAATTTGGAAGATTCATTCTTATTTGTGGTTGTAATTTGAGTCTTTTGATTGGCTTCTGGACTGCTTATACATGCAAATGGATCATAGAGGGTTTAACTCAGAGATAATGAAATATGTTTGAGATTTGACATAAATGCTTATGCTATCTGACTGCGACATATTGATTCTCTCTTGCCCAAGGTGTTACACTGTTACTTTTACCATAATCAAGAGATATCATTTATAAATCAAAAGTAGATTGTTGACTAGAAAAGACTTCATTTAGCTCTGATTATAAACTCTTATTATATAGAAGCCCTCAGTGACTATACATTCCTGATGGAAGGTTCCATGCTAAAGCGAACATACCATGTTGTACAAAATTTGATGGGGCATTCAAATCGTTTCAGGGTTTTTTTTTTTTTTTTTTTTTTTTTTTTTTTTTTTTTTTTTTTTTTTTTCTCCCTGCTGGTCTCTGGCCTTGAAAATCAGTCAACTTGGATTCAGCTAATTGTTGAATTGGGTCAAATTTCATTTGCTACTATTCCTTATTTCATTGTTTAATTTATCTTCAAGTTGCTATTATCTTTAGTTATATATTTTTCCGGATAATTCTTAATACGGATTCATAAGCAACTGATTTAATATACAAACTATATTTATGAATGATACAACTAAGACGCGCCCCGTCAAAATGTTTAACATGTATCTCTACACAAACACTAACATAAATTTTCTTGCAGTAAAAAAAATCTTGCTCGGATTTTCTAAAATCTTTAGAGGATCCAATTCTTAGTTCTCGAAAATCTACAGAGGATCCAGTTCGTGGGTTCTCTACAGATTTGTTGAGAAATTCTATCCACCAAATAAAGAGCCCGTCTACTTCCAACTCCAACAGTATCCCTCCCAAGAGACGTGCTGCATGCAAGTATCTGAGAAGGAGATGCTCTCAGGATTGCGTCTTGTCGCCGATTTCCCTGCATCAGATCCCCAGAGATTTGCTTGTGTTCATAGGATCTTCGGCGCCAGCAACATTGTTAGGATGCTTCAAGTACTACTGCTACTACTATTATTACCTATACTTTATCTCTGATCCAAGATGCCCTTATATTATTACTATTGCTTTGTAATTATTAAGTGTCAAATATGGCAACACTGCATATTTGATACTGCTTGCTCTATTCCAAATTCTATGCGTGTATTCGCTTCTCATGTTCATCGTCAATGCATTGTTGGAGGCTCAACTTGCATAAATACTTTTAAGTTATTGTTCTCTGAGAAAAAAAATTGGAAAAAGAAAAAAAATTGTTTGTGATAAAAAGAATTTATCATTCCCATGTAACAAACCTAACTACTAGGTAAACAACAACCGAGTTTTATTATTATTTTTTCAAATTATTTTCCGTGCTTTTTGAGCGGGGAAAAATGGCTGTCTTTATTCCTTAATAATACAATAGCATTTAGTAGTCTTTAAAACAGGGAAATTAGCTTAACTATCAAGAATTCAAATATCCTTCACTTAAGAAGAAAAAGCATAACGATATGAGGCATAACTAATAAACATTTTCTGAGTTGCACAGATAATTTTAGCATAATAATTGCTAATATTTTTTGGGCTAGGTTTGAATATTGAATAAGATTGGGCCAAGCGAAAAAGAAATAAAATGAAAAGGACAAAAAAAATCCAAGAGTTCAGCAAGGTTCGGTTAACCGAATTCCAAAAATTTGGTAACCGAACCCGATCGGTTCGGTGCGGTTCGATTTGTGGGGGGACCGACCCAAATGCTCCCTTGCATTTTTCAAAATCAAAGCTAACAGGAGAGCCTGAACTACAAGTTACACAGTACAGCAGACACGTAACATAATTAAAAGATCAAGTAACGACAGTGGTTCAGGATCACAATAGATAATCTAGTTTACACCACTTGAAAACAAATCTTAATGCATTGTTGCAAAACACAAAAATAAACTTCTAAAAACCAGGCCTAATTGCCAGTTTAGGTGCCGTAATGTCTGAATTAATATATAGCGTAGAAAAATAATAGATGCTCTGCTCCACTTACAGAGGACAAAAAGAACTATTCCATTATCGTATAAACAAGATACAGCCTATGATACACTTAATTTGGTTAGAGATTGCTTTAGTTAGAACTTGTATATTTCAATTACGGAGTCTCCCTATGCCTCGGTACTTTCACCTGCAACATTGAAATGAACATGTAAGATACCAAGTCTTTGATTAGTTAGTAAAATGAAGCCAAAATTGAGTTAATCATGCAATAGTAAACAAGAGAAATGTAAGAACCTTTCTGCTTCTTGCAGGAACAGATGCGAAGATAGTCCTTAAAATGAATCTGAGGAACGGGAATGAGCTTCCCAATTACAGCCAGAGGCCAGCTGAAGGAAGTAAATGGTAACAGCCTTAGAACCATTAACAATCAATGGAAAAATAGATATTTAATCCAAACCTAGTAATATTAGTTGAAACTACGAGTAACTTCATTAGTAATAAACTTTATTGAAAAAACATCAAGTACTTGAAAGAAACAAAAGCCAGTGACTGCTATAATGGGTGTAAACCAAGTAAAAATATTAGTAAGGCAACAAGGATGGACATACCTTAGGAAACCAATGCTTATAGAAACTAGCCAAAGCTTCCAATTAAGCTTGACAGTTGAAGTAAACTTCCCAAGAAACTCAACAATCAATACCTACCAAAAGAGAGGGATTCTAACTGATTAGAACTGACAGTTTAGCGATTTAAGGAAAGATCACAAATTTTATTGTGCTTTCACCTGAAGCAGAACAGTAACTCCAATTATACTCATGAAAAGGTTGTTTTTGCTTATTCCTTTGAAGACATTCATTTCATCTGGTTTCCGAGCATTGAAACTCATTGAATATCTGAAAGAAAAGTTATGTTAGATTGTTTTTATTATTAATAATAAAGAATATAGACACATATACTTGCGTAAGAATTCTCCCACAGTAAAATGTACCTATGAAAATGCATTCAAAACAGTGTGTATTTTGCTCGTGCACATGGGTGTTTGTGCACGTGTATGCTAATAATAAATAAGCAAATAAAGACACATCTATCCTATGTGTGAGAATACTCCCGAGAAAAAAGTATATGCATGTATGACACAATAAAATGGGTGTTCATACATAGCTAGGACATACAAATATTCAAGTATATGACTATGTCAGTACACTCTGCATCCCAATCAAATAGGCTTAACAGAAAAGGAAAAAAAAAATTGCAAGCGGGGGGGGGCCCAGTTGGGTTTTTTTTTTTTTTTTTTTTTTTTTTTTTTTGGGGTGTGTGTGTGTGTGTGTGTGTGTGTGTGTGTGTGTGTGTGTGTGTGTGGGTGTGGGTGTGTGTGTGTGGTGGGGGGGGGGGGGGGGGGGGTATTTACCTGGCAAAAGACAAACGTATTAAAAATGAAGGTATTTTTGACTTTTTCTGCATGCTCTACAGTTTCATGATTCAAATGCAGGATGCTTTTGCCACGGAAATCGAGACTAAGAAGAACAGCAACTTGAAAAAGAGCCTGCAGTGATCACCCAAAGCAATCAATGGAAAAACAGCACCGAGTGTGTGCGCGCGCGCGCGCGTATATAGCCAAGTAGAAGAGTAAAGGATGCATGCAAACCAAATATAGAAGATACACAATACCTGTACAAATAAATTTCTCCACATGATGTTCGTAATCAGAGGTTCCCTGACAAATTTGTAAATAACAAATTCTTTAACAAGGGAGCCATAAAGTTCGTGCAAAGACCTTACCTACAAATTACAAAACACCTCATCTAGAAACATAGCAAGAGAACCATCAAGTTCATCCACAAAGAAAAAAAAAATGAACATAACGAAAAAGATATTGGTTTTATTAGCGAATGTCACTCAGTAAAGTTGATTAATATAAGTCCATGGCTGCTTGAACATACAAACTCATCTTATATAGGCCATACACAATTTCCTAAACAGATGAAAGAATATATAAACACTTTACACCTGACACATCAAACTTAAAGGTATACTGTACAGTAATAATTTTTTTCTTTATCATCATAGATCAACACACAGGATATCTGCTTCCAGGAGGAGGAGGAGGAGCGGGGACTGATACAAGGGGTTTATTAACCAAGGTTTGAAATCTCATTAGCAGTTGTTGGTATCGATATCAGCCATTGCCTTTTTGTATCAAAATCGGCAATATTAGAAATATTAGTCATTAGTCATTTCATCTCAATGGTATCAACCATATCAGTATTTTCTTGGTCATAACGCAATATCAGTATTGGCCATACGTATTGGGTGATATTTCAAACCTTGATTTTAATATGGGTGGCCAAAAACACCGATTTTTAGAATCAGAGAAAATATGATAAGGTATTGGATGATTGGGAGGTCATGACTATGTAGAAATTGCTTGATTACCACATAAGTATCAAATCATGATTAAAGTTGTCTGAACAGGTGTCACAAGCGAGTGAAGTTCAAATCCACAGGAAACTTAATAAGTTGACACTGATGACTAAAGAGAACTCAGAAAAATATAAACCACAATAAGATTGTCAAATGATGAGGCTGACAAGACAGGTTGGACACTAAAATGGACTGCCAGCTAAGGGATAGGCATAGTGGCAAGGTCAAGTAACAGCAGAATGGTTAGTTATATTCCCAAACAGAGCCTTTGTACAGCTACACTCAAATGTCACAAAGGTGAAAATTTTGTGGTCAGTCTATCACCGTCCAGATTTAACCGGAAGTTAATATGGCAAGTTACTGGTTTTATTGTTCCGGATAAAGATGTATAACTCAAATACCCTTTTTTCATGTTTAATATACATCACTCAATAACTTATATTACTTTTTGTTAGCTCATGCTTCTAGAGAATCTAGCTTTTGGAATATCTATTGTCTGCAATTTTAATGGAACTCTCAATAGATGGGATTGCCCTGTTGTCATGACCTGGCTTAATGTGATGAAAATATTTGCATCAAAATACAAAATCAACTGTAAAGGGTCATTTAACCTCAATTGTAGCTGTTATTATTTTCTGTTGGCATTTTGGGCCCTTCTAATACCAACTTATTGTAAAGCAGTACTTAATAATATATTGGCATTCTGTCTTCCCTTTCATGTTTGAGATGCGGATAGTATGATGTTGACCTGTGCATAGAAGTTCTAACGATAGAAGTTTAAAGTTCAGTGCAAATCAAAGGTGGCATTTAATAAAAAAGAAAGTTCAGGAATTTTTGCTGAAGAGGAAACAGATGCTCGATGATCAAGTTACCCAGTATGTTGTACAGTCAAAAAGAATCTCTCTTTAATAGTTTGGTGCTCCAGTCCCCAGTGTTGTCGAGGCGCAAAGCGCAGTGCGGACGCAAAGGCCCTAATGTGAACGAGGCGCAAAGCGCCAGCGAGGCAACGCACCTCCCTGCAGTGAGGCGCAACTGCTTTTTTTTTTGTTTTCACTTTGAAAGATTGTATGAGTAAAGGTAAAATCCCAAAATTTCCTCTTCAACCAAAACCCATCAAACTCCTCAAATCCTGGTGGCAGCCTTTGGTCCGTGATATAGATATGAAGACAAGGTGTGCTACTCTTAATGGCGTGCAACACAGAAAGGGAAGGCTTAATCAGACCGATAATATGGGTCATGGTTGGAAGCACTGTGGGTCATCTGATAATAATGCATGCAAGTCTATGTCTTTAAAGTTAAATACTAGATAAAAAAGATACATCAAAGCAGCTCACTGAATTAATTGGACATTTACGGCTTCTTTAGTTTCTTGGGTCGTTATTATAGTCAATCACCACAAATCAAAATGTATAGACTAGATCTCAATCTCAAATCCAACAAAAATCTATTACCAACTCAAAATTAACCAAACAAGTCAGAAATAAAACTAAACCCCACAGATGGAGTCTCCAATTTGGACAGAGTAGCGTGGCACGCGCGCGCGGAGGGGGGGGGAGAGAGAGAGATGGCGTCGGGGAGAGGAAGCGATTCGGGTGGGGGGGGGGGGGGGGGGGGATAGAAGACGACGAGGGCGGTGTCGAGAGAGAGAAGAGAGATGGCGTCTTGGGGGGGAGGAGCGATCAGGGGAGAGAGGAGAGCGATTGAACCAGCAGGACGACGAGAGCGGCGTCGAGAGAGGGGTGAGAGAGAGAGAGAGGCCATGGCGGTGTTGTGCCTAGCTCGAGTCGAGGGAGAGGTAAGCTGCACTTCGGCTCAAGTCGAGGGAGAGGTAAGCTGCACTTCTTTTTTTCTCCTATTTTTTCTTTTTATGTAACAAAAGTGGGTCGGGTTTATCCGCTTCATTCGTGGGTTGTGACCCAACCCACCCGACAACATACCAGCGCTGCAAGGCGCACGCGAGGCGACGTTGGTCGTGCGCCTCGCCTCGCCCGCGCGGCTGGTGGTTGCTGCGAGGCGCAAGGCCGCACTTCCTCCACCTTAAGCCTCAGATGAGCGCCTCACTGAGCCTTTAACATCACTGCCAACCCCTATAAATTACCTTTTGGGATTTTTTTTTTTGAGTATACAGAGGTTATATGAAGGGCTGAAAGTTGATCATAGCACTGCTGTAATTGAACAGCAGATTTTGGAAAAATGAAATGCACAGTTCCTCCCAAGTTTATTTATTCTCTCCTCCAGCATTTTCTTCTAAATTTATATTTTATTCCAAGAAAAGTTCTTTCTTTAGTTAAAACAATTATAAGTCACCTGTTAACGACCACGAAATCAGTTATAAGTTATAACTATATAAAGAATGTTGTACTTTGAAGCAAATTTTTAGGGCAAATTTTAAAAAAATGATCATGAATAGATCATTTATGATATAAGCTTTCGGCCTGAATGTACAGTTTCCACATATGACTAATGAATCAGGTGGCTTTTAGCTCACAGTTCAGACTATTTCGATCTGACCGGTAGTTTCTTCTATTAGAACCTTGCAACATCCTAGGTCTATAGCCAGCCCACTACATCCTATCCCAATTAAACCCTTGTGATTACATAAAATGATTTTTAGACTATATGCCAGGAGTGTCCTGTTTACACCTAGTTTCTGAGAGAGAATGAACAAAAGATAGGTGAAAATAAACCTGCCCACCCATGCACGCACCTGTCATGCATGTATGCACGCACACTCCTAGTAAAACTTAAGCCACTCTTCAAATAGTACCCAGAGACATGGGTATACTAAAAAAATCATTACAGTAGTGAGAACAGAAACTTCCTAACCTCCGTCCAACTGGGGGTCTTTCCATAAGCTTGTCTGTTGGTGGTTCAGTTGCCAATGCAAGTGCTCCGAGAGAATCCATTATGAGGTTAATCCATAGCAGCTGTTCAGACATAAAAGTTTAGGCTCAGAACAAACATTACAAAGGACATCATATTTATGCCAATACTGAATCAGAGTATGCACCTATCCAAGGTTAGGCAGGTATACTATTAATGTCACTTGTAATATTAAGAGTATTACTCCTTAGAATCAGTAGAAGAAAATATTAAACACAACAGGAGTTTATTTTTGCTATATCGAAGCAGAGGGTGTTAGTAAGGAGAAAACAACTTCCATATCCAGTTATGCGAGGCTTAAACATTTTACATGATCGGTACCATTTCAGTTTTGACTCGATTATTTAAACGAGAAGCAGACAAATAAGACAAGGAAGACAACATTCCAACCTGGACAGCATTTAAAGGAACATCTCCGGATGAAATGGCAGCAACAACATTTATCACAAGGGCTGCGACATTCACAGTAAGCTGAAACTGGATAAATTTCTGAATATTTGCATACACAGAACGACCCCAGCGGACTACCTGAAGCAACAATGAGAAGTTATTCACATAATGTATATTAGTAAATATGTGTGTATAATAATAGCTTCGAATAGTAGAAACTAACCTTGACTATTGATGCAAAATTGTCATCCAGTATAATGATGTCTGAGCTTTCTTTTGCAACTTCAGTACCCGCAATTCCCATTGCAAGACCGATGTCCGCCTAAATAACAACAAAAGGTCATCAAGCATGTGATCAAACATTATAAAAAGCTTAAGCAGCTAATTAAACATAATACAGAGGGAAAGAAGCAAACAAGTAGATACAGCAGACCTCATGTAATGCAGGAGCATCATTAGTGCCGTCACCTGTAACAGCAACCACATGACCTTTTCTCCTCAATGATTGCACAAGTAGAAGTTTGTCATTCGGAGAAGATCTTCCCATCACCTATATATAGCTCTCATTATCATGTGTCTTGTCACATTAAAGTATATATCATTATATTCTTTTGACAAAACTGAAAAGCGATGGAATGCGTCACCAAGGAGATACAGTTTTCCCATATTCCCTTCTATTTTTAATTGCTAGGTTATTCTTAATTAAATATCTCATCCCTTAATAATAATAGTGTAACAATCCAAAACCTTAATATGAATCATTTTGAAATGATCAATTGACAACTACCAAAATAGATGCAGTTCCTTGTGATTGTTGGTCCTTGATCTTGTTGCATAAGGAGGTTGCTAGATGCCTCTCCATCAAAGAAATATAGATCTAATGCACAAATCTATTTTCTAACCACATACTTCCAGTAAACTTCCTATTTTGGGCTTCATGTTAATAAAAACGTGCAAAATGGCGCAATCTAATAATCAAAAGAAAGAGATCAAGCACAAATGAGTTAACTTTTTAGATTCGTTATTATCTGGTTAAATTAATAATTTATTGTTGGTCATTTCGACAAAGATTTGACTATTCAAGAACTCAATTAGTTTCCATCTCAGGTTTCACATTACATCTATTCAGAATTGGACAGCTCTTATTATCTCCCTCAGAGGTCAACTTGTTCTATATAAATAGTGAATAGTTAAATGGATTCCACATATTCACAGTTCAACAACCCCCCACCTCCCTTTTCTCCATTTAGCTTTATCAAGTTCCTGAGGGCCTAATAATCCAAAACATTCGGTAGAAAAATATGTTCTAGAAAAATAGAGAGCAGCAAGTTTACATATTCCATTTTGGATGCATATGACCTGTATGGATCTGACAAACATCAATTTATCTATCATCTGCACGTTATTATGTCAATAGAAACAAGATCGATCAGGCCTTCAAGATTTTATGCACTAAATGTGATGTAAATCCTTTATGAATTGTCCCGGGATGGAAACATTCCATAATGTTTAGGCCTATAAGATAACATTGACAGCTTGACAGGAAGAAGGAAGGAAATTGAATAAGGTAGAGGCTTGTGCAGCGTGGTAGCAACATCCAAGATATCAAATGACCCCAGTATAGTATTTTTAAAAGGATGGAGGTAAGGATTACTATCAAGAACTTCAGTACTTCCCAAGTCACAAAAAAAAATGCAAAAAGCAAAAGGTCATATTGTGATTGTGAATATATAATATCATATTGTAATTGTTATTTTAACAGTAAAAATAAACAAACTAGAAACACAAATGCAAAAGCACTACTATTGCCAAATTATAACCTCATACAAGCACGCATGGATGCTGTGCTGATTATCTATTTGATTTATGATTAAAGCTACAAAAGCTGACAGCGTGACGGTATATCATCGGGCAAGAGTAGTTATATAAGATAAAATTAGAAAGAATTTTGATGACTCAAACTAGAGCTTATTCTGGAAAACACAGATAAATATGCAGGTTAACCTTCATTTGAAAAGCCTAGAAATTTATCACAAAAGAAACCAAACTGAAAGCAAGCTCAACACAGATTGCCTATCAATCATCAACCAAGAGCATCAAGTGCATAAACATACGCTCACAAAGCATATATAGTTTGAAAATCAACTTTACAGAAGCTTAACAATAAAGTTGTAATATATGAGCAACCTTATGGGTATATCAATACATAAATAGTATTTGTGGTCATCTTAAACTTACAGATATTTTATCAGCAATTGTATCTCTTGCTGCTTCAGACAAAGCGCGAAATGCCCTTCCTTCTATAAGACTTGGCTCAGTGGCTGCAATGTTTGGATCAAGTATCCCACATTCCAAGGCTATGGCTTTAGCTGTTTGAATATTGTCTCCAGTGACCATACGCACCTATTTATTAATAAAAATATCCATCAAACATGATAGTTAAAGAACAATAATCACCTAGAGTTTCCAAAAGCAAAGATAACACGTATAACACCCGCATGAAAACTAACAAATTGTGAACCATCCGTTGGAAATATTTCAATTAAAAGTAAATATTGAATAATTGCTTGTAGAGCACAACAATATTTATTGTAATCGCATAAGTAACAAAGGAGGTAAATATCATTACATAAAAAGACAAAACATGAAACAAAAAGCCTTAACCCAAATTTAGAGGAGCCATCAGTTGAAGGTTTACTTTTCCCATTTTTCACATCATCTTTTTTTGAGAAAAAATTTTTCTTTTCACATCATCTTCTCTGCTAACTTCCAAGTATATTTGACTGCCTCTGATTCTGAACCTTGTATTTGAGATAACCTCCCATTATCGCGCACACGCCGCGGGGAGGGGGGGTTGACATACTTTCCCAACTTACCATTAAAATTGTTACTTCTGAGGACAGCCTTGCTAATCTACTAATATATTCACTAGTCTACTTCAAATGCAGGTATGTGTATCAGTAGTATAATGATTTATGACATATCTTCAGTCCATTTCTTATAAGAGGCTGAGCCCATTATTGATAAGAAACACAGTTATGTCAGACATCCTTTCGCAAACTTTACAGCTTCCCACCTTAGCACTTATATGGGAAAATAGGGAAACTAGATGGAAGAAAATAGGTGTTGCATAAGTGAACACAATAAATATGAATGTCTAAGAAGTAATTTGTAATGACCAGCAATTACCGGTACATATATAATAACAAACAAAACCTGAATGTGAAAGAATCAAACAAAACCAAAGGACAATAAATTAGGAAAAAATGCACCTAAAGAATATATATTTTTTCAATGAGAGAAAACCGAACTTAGAGCCCGCGCTTATATGGGATCACAAGCAAATTGTATGTGACACAAGAAAAGAAGGCTCGTCTGACTTAATGCCCATTCAAATTCACATATATCACAATGAAAGTCTGATGCATCTGATTCAAGATTTGAAATATTGGTATCGATTCAGCCGCGGGCTTTTGGTGTGATAGTATCAAACTCAGCAACATGAGAAATTATCAGTTGTTTTCTATGCATAGTATTAGCAACACTGGTTATCTTCTCAATCATATCAGTAATATTGGTATTAACTGTACGTATCAGCAATATCGATGTCAGCCATACATATTGGTAACGAGTGATATTTCAAATCTTCATCTGACTAGAGCTGGTACCTGAAAAATAAGGTTAAGTAGGCTATAGAGTAAATCAAAAGGAACGGATAAACCAACAGTATCAAGAAATGAGAAGACAAGAACTAGGGAGGCTCCAACTGAAAAATATGTACAAATCAAGAAGTAAAAAGAAGACAGGGATTAGGGAGGCTCCAATATGATCTATACCACTCATCCACTCTTTAGGCTATCCACTGTCCTTCCCTCCCTCCCTCCCACCAATTTTTCATGAATATGTGGCACATGGGCGCTCAAATACATAATAAATAGTGTATGCCTGCACATATATCAATGCAAGTTTTCATGAATATTTGGAGTATATTAGTGGGCTCTCCTTTTATTTTTCTAACCCAAAATAGCTAAAATGTCTTGTCAATTATTAGGTAGGGAAGACAATTTTCACATAAGTAAATGAATGTATGTCTATATGCATATCAATACGAGTTTTCATGAATATGTAGCGCGGATGGCCGAGTGCACACATACACCATAATATATGTTTGCCTGCATGTATTGCTGATACAGTTTTCATGAATAATATATTTGTGTGTTTTCCTCTGTTTCTCTAATCCAGAACAGTTAAAATATCTTGACATGATTAGTTATAGATGTTGGTTTGCCTGGTAAGGAATGTGCATATAACAAGTTCAATTCAATAGCATGAACAAATTTACCTATTATAAGCACAAGCAAGGGTAAGCTTCCACATGAAATTAAAAAAGTTGCATTGGGTTAAATCAACACCTCCATCCATCCCTTTAAAAGATGGAAAGAAAATACTCCACAATTTTAATATTTGGTGCTAAAAAGTCTTGGTTTCTCTTCAAGCATACATCAAATAAAGATACAACAGAATGAGTCAAAAATACAATTACCTGTACCTAGACAAATCAACTTAGTGTGGACAATTATTATAGACCGACAACAAAATATTACAAATAGTGCAAAGATACAACTTCATTCCACGTGCAAGGGTAATTTCAGCAAATTTCTAAAAAAATTCCCGTTAAGATGAATCACCCTCATCTTCCATCAAAATAATAAGACAAATTGATGAACAAACATGCTATATGCTAGGAGATGAATGCTTTGACAGGTGCTGTAATCTTGGTAGTAGAGTATGGTAATATGTACATCACAACAAAAATAAATAATTAATTAAGCAAAGAAAAAAAATTGTTTATTTGATTCCTTCACTATGAACTTCTTTTATGTTTTAATATTTGGCTGAGTATTTATTCTAAGGATTGTCATAGACTGAAGCTGATCTTAGCAAATTCTGAAGAATCATCGTTAACCTTGTCTTTATAAGTAGACAAAGGCCTTGTCATTTTCTCTTTTCATGAATTGGATTACAAAGAATAAGAAAACAAACAATGATACATTATGTGCCTTTGTTGATTTTATGGGCTAAGGTTTGACCAAGACAGTGATTCCCATTATTTCAACATGGACACGTTTTTCCTGTATATTCCTGCTGTCTTCAGGTCTCAAATTTTGAAGGAACTAAGAGAATATATTTAACTTCTAAAGAATAGAAACTAAAAGAACATAAACTGAGAAAGACAGAAAGATGAACTGTCCTAAGATATGGTGACCAAGGTAATAAGCATCTGGTTTATATATTTTATGAAAATTTTCCCATGTCTATCTTCTGAAAGAGGTAAAATAGGGGAGAAAATATATAGTTGGTAATAACTAGTCTCTGTGGGAAATGTTTCCAAGTAGTCAAGGATACTTGTCGACATTGCAACAAAACCATAGGTCGAGGAACAAGGAATTGCCAACTGTAATAATCACACGTTCCTTTCACAAATGATGGATGATGGTTGTGTTAAAAATGTCCACAAGAATAAAATACTACCTTATTGGATAGAAACTGAAAAATCTAGGCTACAAGGTTACATGTTTTTCAAATATACCCAGTACAGCAAAAATTTGTGCACTTAGATACACCACAAGATCTTTGCAATATCCCTTTTTTAAACAACTTCCATTAATTCATAAGCTTAAGGATGAAAACGTTAACATTTGTTAGGGATCGGCTCAGCACAGAGTGAAGACGCAGAACAATATAAGAAAATATCATAGAAAGAGTTAGGCAATCCACACTAAATTGGTTATAACCGCCGCCACCAATAAAGACAATCAGAGAGATTCCACTATATCAAAACAACAGTACAATCAATGAAGACCACTTCCAGTAACTACCACCATTCCCCTCAATAGAACTCAAAAGAGGGATCCCATCACAAGGAACTCTCACCAAAGATCCTGAGAAATTCCTTGAGCAACGAGCACAGATTTAATTTGATGCTTCTCAAAACACATAAATAGACCCACAAAAGTTCTAGCTTTATTGCAAAATATAATCTCGTGTTGACACTAAAATACATCAAGGAATCACTTAAAACTTTTAGAGATTCAATAAGAACTAGAGTCAGATATATCAAATCAGTCTACCAGAATATCAGTCAGCCTTTTGTTCCACTGAATACTGCTCAATCTACCAAAATGTAGAACATTAGTTGGTTGATCAGCTCTCTGCTGAGAATCGGTAGATGGTATTAGTCAACCTATACCAAATGGAATATTGACTACAAGTTGGGCAAATATTAGAAACTCTCCTTAATCTCCAATGACAGCACCTCTGCTTCACGGATGAGTGGTTATGTCCCTGGTGTTTTGGAGACAAAGGCAGGCACAACGCCAACATTGTCGGCCTAATTAATAGTCCCCTCCCTATTTAGGGTGAATAAGCCACCACCAAGTTGTAACATCCTAAACTTTCAGCCAGATCTGCTGTTAATTTTAGTGACAGTTAGGTGGCTAAAATGACTCTGTTCAAAAGTCCAACCCTAACCCAAACCTTCAAACAGAAACATAAGAAACAAGAACAATGATTACAATTTGGAACCCAGCAAACCACTCAACTTCAACACCAAATGCCTTTGCTCACTCTTTCAAGCATCCATACTGATCTCAATAGGCTACATTGACAAAATTGTATCCAGTTGTCACTCACAATTAATGATCGAAAAAATGCAAAAATGTATTCATATTATCGCCCTTTGAACTGTTTTCCAATAACAATCAGTTGTACGATTGGACTAATTAAATCCTACCATTCAACATAACCGATGAGAAAATAACCTCTTGAAACAGTATCCAGACAAGAAAAGCTTCCTATGGCATACAGGTATCAAGACAATGCTTTCATGCACACAAATTTCAAGAAGAACCTATATCAAGAGTGAAGTAATTTGTACTCCACATAACTATCAAACCAAACAGACATACAAGAAAAGGTATTAAGCCACAGTTTTCTACTGTAAATACAGGTTGCCTTCATAGAAATTGTGGACATTATTCTAAAAGGACAAATATTTTTACTTTTGACACATTGGAAGAACTGTACCTTGACACCTGCATTAGTGCATAGATCAACAGCATCTTTAACCCCTGGACGGCAAGGATCCTAAAAGCACAACACTTGTTTTAGAATGATTCGAGGGAGGGGGGGGGCGCATAAACTATAAGGATTTTAAAGCAAAGTAATAGAATTTAACAGGAAATAACCTATCAACTTCTGAAGATTATGCAGAAAAGGCAAAAAGTTCTGAGATTTTCTGGAACCAAAATGTAAGGAACACCATTTAAATTTGAAAGAACAAAGAAGCAATCCGTATCCATGCTCAAATGTCAAGTGGGGTATATTTGGAACTCCAAAAGAAATTTTCTACGACATATAGCAGTCTAGCTACCTTAAATCTGCTGTTTGCTACCTTCTACATAGCCTTTGCACAGAGCACATGTTTTAATTACAGATTGAAGGATGTAGGTAAACAAAATAACCATTAACCATTAGCAATAGCCAATAGATTACCAATGAAACTCTACAAAAAAAAAATTTAAATATTAACTCTAGAAGACAAATGACACTATTTGTTGGAGTTACAACAAACTAGAATTTTGTCACAAGTGAAATAAATTTTGCGTAAAACTGAAAAAGATCTTGCAAAAAATACATGATAAGTAGTTGATAACACAAATTTTAATTTATAAGTTGATATCTACATGGAATTGTACATTAAGATGTTTATATATATATATATATATATATATATATATATATATATATATATATATATAAGAGAGAGAGAGAGAGAGAGACTTGTGTCATTCCGGAAGGATTCGAGACCGAATCTTTCTCACTCAAATACAACCCTACGACATCCAGATGCAAGATCCACTGCGTTGAAGTTGATCTACATTATTTCAAGTAACAAAAAATCAAAAATCATGTAATTTGAATACTTTTTGCCCATCCATCAAGGAGGCACAAAATGGACAGCCGAAATAGTGAGTTGGTTAGTTTAACAGTGTAAAATATTTGAAATCTAACAAAAAAATGGTGTGTGAGGATTTTTAAGTGTTTAGATCATGATGAAATGGTTGGATCGAGAATTTGTATGTCTAAAAGCATAGATCTAAGCAATATACTATTTTCGGCCGTTCATTTTGCGCCTACTTGATGGATGGGTAAAAGGTATTCAAAATACATGATTTTTAATTTTTAGTTATTTGAAATAATGGAGATCAACTTCAACACAGTGGATACACACACACACACACACAAACTTGTGTCACGCTGGAAGAATTCGAGGCAGAATTCTTCCCACTCAAATACAACCCTACGACATCCGAATAAAAGATCTACTCAGTTGAAGTTGATCTACATTATTTCAAGTAACTAAAAATCAAAATTCATGTATTTTGAATACTTTTTACCCATCCATCAGGTAGGCGCAAAATGACTGACCGAAATAGTGAGTTGGTTAGTTTAACGGTGTAGAATATTTGAAATCTAACAAAAATTGGTGTGTTAGGTTTTTGAAGTGTTTAGATAATGATGAAATGGTCCAAGAATTGTATGTCTAAAGATGTAGATCTAAGCAATATGTTATTTTCAGCCATTTATTTTTGCGTCTACTTGATGAATGGGCAAAAGGTATTCAAAATACATGATTTTTAGTTTTTAGTTACTTAAAATATTGTAGATCAACTTCAACAGAATGGATCTTGCATTCGAATGTCGCAGAGTTATATTTGAGTAGGAAGGATTTGGCCTCGAATTCTTCCAAAAGGACACGGGTGTATATGTGTGTGTGTCATTTAGGAAGGATATAGAGATGAATCCTTCTCATTCAAAATCAATGTTAGGTCATTCAAATTGAAAATCCACTCTATTGGAATTGATTTACATTGTTAAGAGTGCTTACAAACAAAATTTCATATGTTTGAATACTTTTTCCATATTCATCAAGTATGCGTAAAATGAATGGCTGAAATAAAGAGTTGTTAGTTTAACGGTGTAGAATATTTGAAACTTAACAAAAGTTTGTGCGAGGGTTTTTAAATGTTTAGATCATGATGGTCGGGTCGAGAATTTGTACATCTAAAGTCATAGATCTAAGTAATATGCGACTTTCGATCATTCATTTTTTGTCTACTTGATGTATAGACAATAAAAATACAAAATATTTGATTTTAAATTTTTACTTTAAATAATGCATGTAGAGAAATAGAGAATCCTAAAAGAAGATTGTATTTTAGACAAAAGAGAGTTACATGATATATATATAGGAGACAAGGAGGGTATATGGGTAAATATGGGTAATCACCTAATAACCCAATAACCCAAATACTAATGACTTAACACTTTCCCTCAAGCTGGAGCATAAACATCCAACATGCCCAATTTGTTACAAAGATTAGAAAATACCTGAGGTAAGGCAGCTTTGATAAGTAAATCAGCTAACTGGTTCGAAGACTGTGAGAACTAGAACATAACCACCTTCTTGGTCCAAGCATCTCTGACAAAATGACAATCGACCTCAATGTGTTGGTCTTTTCATGAAATACTGAGTTTTTCACAATATAAATGACAGACTGATTATCACAATGCATAAGCCAGGTTGTCTGAAACCAAGCGCCATCAGAAAAAATTTAACCACGCCATCTCGCATGTCGTATGAGCCATAATCCTATACTCAGCTTCAGCACTTGAGTAAGACACAATATCTTATTTCTTGCTCCTCTAAGCCAGCAGATTTCCTCCAACAAAGGTGCAATAGCCAGTAGTAGACTTCATATCCCTCGATCACCAGCATACCCTGAATCAAAGTATCCAAAAATGTGTACATGTCCATATATTTCTATACACCAACCATTTTTCTGGCCAACTCTTGATGTAAACTAGAACCCTCATTGCAGCTAACCAATAGGTCTCTCTTGGCTGATGCATGAATCTACTCAGAACTCCTACAACTAAAGTTATATCTGGCCTGGTCACCGTAAGATAGATCAGATTTTCAATCAATCTCCTATATCTTTCTAGATCATCAAGTGTATGACTGTCATCAAATTATATAAATCCACATTGGCTTCCATTGATGTATTAGCAGGCTTGTATCCCAAAAATCATGTTTCCTCCAGAAGGTTCAGAGCATACTTTCGCTGAGAAAGACGTACACTGTATTTTTAACATGCAACTTCAATTCCCAGAAAATATTTTAGACGTCACATGTCTTTGATCACAAAATGACACTTGAAATACATCTTAGTCTTCACTATCCTAGCTGAGTCACTCCCAGTCAGTAAAATGTCATCAACATAAATAGCCAGAACTACAATGCCAGACCTTGTGCGCCGAACAAAAACATAGTTATTTGAATGACATCGGCGAAAGCCAATACCAGAAATGGTAAGAGTGAACTTCTCAAACCACGCCCTTGAACTCTGCTTGAGTTCATATATAGCCTTCTTTAGACGACAAACTTTAGTTTGCCCCTGAGCAACATAACATGGAGGTTGCTTCATATACACTTCCTCCAGAAGATCCCCATATAAAAAGGCGTTCTTGATATCCAGCTGGAACAATGACCATAACAAGTTACAGCAACAGAGAACAGAATCCTGATAAAGTTCATCATAACAACTGGCGATAATGTCTCAAAATAGTCGATGTCATATGTCTGAGTATAACCCTTGGCCACAAGTCTGGTCTTATATCTATCCACAGATCCATCTGGGCGGTACTTTAGAGCAAATACCGAGCGACAACCAACAACTATGACATCTGTTGGTGCGAAAATCAACTCCCAAGTTCCTCTAGAAGCAAGAGCTTCCATCTCCTCATCCATTGCCTGTTTCCAGACAGGTACCAATAAAGCCTATGTATAAGACCTGAGCATACACTTAGAAGACAAAGAGAGCAAACTGTCGAAAAGTGGGATTTAGATGATCATAAGAAACGAAATTAGAAATAAGGTGATCAGTGCAAGAACATTTACCTTTTCGGAGGACAATAGGAATATCAAGATCAAAGGAAAAGCTGATGGTGGAGAAGAACCGTCAACCGGAGAGTGGTTAGGCGAAACTGGTTCTGAGACAGGAACCTTTGGACGAAAAATGTATACGTATCTGAAATCCTGAACTGGCTTTGATGCATGTGGATCTGTAGTTTCTGTTGCTGGCACTGGCAAAGAATCTGTATCAATAGGTGTAGACAATGACATAGACGGTGAAAGAGGAACAGTTTCAGATATGATGACAGGAACATGTGTAGAGAAATATGGAACAGACACAAAAAATGTGACATCAACAGACATCAAATACTTGTGGAGGGATTATGACACCGGTATCTTTTTTGTGTTCTAAAATACCCAACAAAAACATACTTTATAGATCTAGGAGATAACTTTTCTAGTCCTGAAGACAAGTCCTAAACAAAACAAGCGCATCCAAAAACACGGAGAGGACAGCAGAGAGACAAGAAAATGGAGATCTTTTATTGAGAACAAAAGAAGACATCTTATTAATTAGATAACAAGCACTCAACACAACATCAGACCATAAATATTTCGAAACACTCATATGTATCATTAAGGTTCTAGCAACATCTAAAATATATCTGTGTTTTCTTTCAACAACTCTATTTGTTGGGGATGTATTAGAACATGAGGTCTGATGAATAATTTCATTTTTGGAACAAAAAAGAGACATCTTTTTTTACATACTCCAGGGCATTGTCAGTATGAAGCACACGAATAGAAGTAGAAAACTGATATTTTATTTCATTAAAAAAGACTCAATTACATTGGACACTTCTGACCTCTTTTTTACAACCAAGTCATGCGAGAGAAGTCATCAACAAAGAGTAAAAAATATCTAAAACCCTTAATAGTGGGCATCCGATTAGGACCCCAAACATCAGAATGGACCAACTCAAAAGCAAAACTACTACGACTATTGACTCGACTCTGACATGTAGCATGATGATGCTTACCTAACTCACAAGACTCACAACCTAAGAAGAGATAGAAGACTCAACAGGAATAACAGACCGAATCTTTTGTAATGAAGGATGACCCAAGCACTACTGTCACAGCAAAACTGGATCAAGCTGACCTCCAACCAAGCCCGTAGGGGTCACTCAATCGTCCAAATAGTATATGCCTCCTCGCTCATACCCCGAACCAATCCTCTTCCCAGTCGACAGATCCTGAAACATACAATGAGAAGAGAAAATATTATTTTGCAGTTATTTTATTTAGCAAGTTGACTGATAGACAAGAGACTAACAGAAAATCGTGGAACATAAAGGACATTAGTAAAGGACAATGATGGATTAGCCTAAACTATCTCATTGCCTAGCACAGGTGAATGAGTACCATAAGCAATTTTAACAGAGAGATAGGCAGTGAACATATTTAAGGAAAAACTTTTCTTTAATACCTGTTATGTGAGATGAGGCTCCAGAGTCTAATATCCAGGATTTTGAAAGAGAGACAGTATAGGCGTGCATACCTGAAGCAGATGCGCGAGTTGCTGAAAAATTGTTCTGAGAGAACTCTAGTTGTCGAAGTCGATCATACTCTTCTTGTGTCAGTACAATCATGTAAGATCCAAGAAGAGTGCAGGAAGTGGATGAATAGTCCTGAGGAGTGCTACGCGAAGCAGAGGAATCAGATTTAGAAAGTTGTGCCCACTCAGGTCGACCAAATTACTCCCAGCACTTTTTGGAGATGTGATTACTGCGTCCACAGTGCCTACATTGCCGAGGTCCTTTCTCAGAGGACTCTGTTTGCCTCCATACGAGCCATGTTCACCTCCAACAAATTCACGTCTTCGTCCTTCAAAATTGCAGCCACGACCACGACTGCGACCACGTCCAGAAACCATGACAAACTGCTCAATGGAAGGTGTAGAGAAAACATCAGCTCCAGTAGATACTCGCATAACTCTCGAGAAGGTCGCAGTCAATGTGGGAATACTATCTCCTCCCAGAATCTAACCTCGCACCTGGGATCGTAGTGTAGGAATCGTAGTGTAAGACTCAAGCCAGATAGAAACTTTGACACTGTAAAATCCTGACGATACCCCCTCAGTGTCGCAGCATCTGTAACAGACGGCTGATGCATCTCTAACTCATCAATCATATCTTTGAGTTCTCCATAGAACTCATGCAAAGATTTGTCTCCTTGTTTGAGCTCAAACAAGCACTCATAGATCTCAAACACGCTCAAGGAATTCTTCTCATTGACATACATCACCTTCAGTGTATCCCACATGTCCTTAGCAGTAGGCAGGAATATGACACTACCACTAATCTTCTCCTCCAGGCTGTTAAGAAGCCAAGTTATCACAGAATAATCTCCGGTAAGCCAAGTCACATATGTGGGATCCGTATCAGCAGGTGGAGGCTCTAGGAGGTGAGTCAATTTGTTCTGAGCACCAATAAAAATACAGAACGCCTGCGCCCATAATAGGTAGTTGGAGCCATTCAACTTTACGGAAATCTTCAACATTGTCTTGGAGACAGAAATTTCAACCATCGAAAAGGTCATAGTGGAGAATGAACTCGTAATCTCAGACATAATATCCAGTGAGAGAAATCACTAAAAAGATAGCCACTAGTAACAGTAAACAATCAGTAATGAAAAAAGCAAGTAACTTGCCCAGATAGTAGCATATAGATCCTTAAAAAATCAGATCAGATGTAAAAATCTGAATTTTAAGCAGTAGACAGAGCAGATCTCACCAGAGAAGTCTTGTAGAGCATCCAAATAGCCAGATCAGATGTAAAAATCTGATTTTTAAGCAGTCAACAGATCAGATCTCACCAAATAAGTTTTTAAAGCATCAAAAGATGCAGATTAGCTCTAAAAAACTAATTTTTGAGTAGTTGAAACACTTCTTGGAGCCATTGAAGGCCGGCGGCAATTTCTGGGGAAGATGGGGAGGTGGCGGTAGGTATTTGGAGGGCTTGGAGGTTGGCGGGAGCTGTTTGGGGAGTGGCGGCAGGTATGTGGACCAGGAAGCAGGTATTTGTGAGGCGGCAGGCCTTTGGACTAGGCGGCAATGGAAAAATGAAGGGGTGGCAGCTGTTTGGAGAGATGGGGGGAATTTTGATGAAAGTTGGTGGATTTTTAGGTTTAGGGTTTCTCTTTCTTCTGATACCATGTAGCGAAAAAGAAACCCTAAAAGAAAATTGTATTTTAGATAAAAGAGAGTTATAAGATATATATATATATATATAAGACAAGGAGGGTTTATGATTAAATATGGGTAATCACCCAATAACCCAAATACTAATGACTTAACAATGTACATCAACTTCAACGGAGTAGATCTTGTATTTGAATGTCGTAGCATTGAATTTGAGTGGGAAGGATTCATGATCAAACTCTTTCGAAAGTAGCCAACTCTCTCTCTCTCTCTCTAAATATATATATATATATATATATATATATATATATATATATATATATATAATTTCACAAACAGCAATAATACTGTACAATTTGACTTATGCAGAATTTTTGAAATTTTATGCAATTGTAGTTTACAGGAAGTTGTGTTTCTTATTTTTGTGTGTACTTAGTATGTTGTGTCAAAAATTTCTTCTTTTCTTTGGTGTTTCAACATAATGCATGGGAGACTGAATTCTATTTCTCTCCGTTTTGTGCCGATGTGGACACATAGTCTCAACTCTTGTGCCGATGAGGAAATGTATTTTTTGTAAAAAGGAATCATGACTTTTGAATTCTATCGTGCACATGCAGAAGTAAGATTTTTTGAGGGAAAAAGATGAAACACATGTTACCGCTTATTTCTATTTTGCAATGAAATGAGTGCGAGGCTGGGATCTTTATGATTCCATCCTATTTCCTTAAAATTAAAAAAAATAAAAAAAACTGAAACACATTGAAATTTTGTTTTATATATATATATATATATATATATATATATATATATATATATATATATATATATATATATATATATATAATGTTGAATCATATAAATTTCCAATGTTCAAGATTAAGGTTTCTTTAATTACAGCTAATAGATTGTTCAAATTTTATATAGTTTAGTAAATTTATGTTTTCTGGAGGGCCTAATCGAAAAGGACATAATCTTTCAAGGAATTATGGAAGGCATACGTGCAAATTAGAGTAATAAAATTTAAAAAATAAACCTTCTAACTATATAATTTTTACATGTAAAATAGAAATTTTATTCTGTAAAGCTTGTTAGATTTTCTGCAAAATACAGTTCATATGGACTTTTGTGTAAAACCCTGTTACTCCCTACCCCATTATTGAAATTGAATAAACTCCAAAAAAAGAACGTTACTAAATACGCCACAATGTGTTGCCTTCTGCGTTCGGAATTCAAACCCTGTGGAGCTTAAAAGCATGTGGGTCCACGTTGGGGTGAGTTCTGCAGCAAAGGATTCACCATATGAATGTTGTGGGCACAACAGGTAAGGAAAAAAAAGGAGAAGGGTGGTCGGTCGCTACGGCCAGCTACACCATCCTTCTCTGGTTGTATAAGTAGATAGATATTTAAACTTGCATTGCCTTGTGCTATTTCTAAGATCGTTACATAGCTTCAAGCAGCCATTTCCCATTTAACTTAAGATTGATTTTTAACTTGAGATCTGATCAATTTTTCATCAGGATGAGGACAAAAATATTGAAAACAGGCATTATAAGAAAATGCAGATCTACATTGAAAGTTATGGAGATAAACATAGACCAAGTGCGGTATCAATAACCATTAAACATCAAATGCACTTCTCGTACCTTTATGCCCACTATACCAAGCAGAATTAATTCATCCTCAGGCAGATTCCAGTTATCACTATTTTCAACATCAGGAACCTCTCCTAGATCGCATAATCTGTATGCAAATGCAACACAGCGCAGGCTAGCTTCTGCCATATCTTCAATTGACTTCTTAAAATAGATCATCTGCCAAGACATGAATATAAACTTCTGCACAATTAAATTGTTTTGAAAAAAGAAAACGAAGCCTTACCTTGTCAGCACTCAATTGTTGAATCAAACCATCCATGACAAGCCAGCGTGTACATGATGCTAGGACCAATTCAGCAGCCCCTTTCCAGTGGACACGAACCTTAGCGTCAGGCTGAAATAAGCGGGCAAAGATTGGAAGGTGTTATCAAGAAATTATGTGAAGAAGCACATGAAGATAATAGAGAAATATCGATCCAAAAAATCGCTGGCAGTAATCGTTCTTTCATATATACATGCATGAATACATATATACAAGCAGCTTATGCCAATGATATGCCAGTATAAACAAAACAACGCAGGCTGAATTTGCTGTTTGTGTATTTTTCTTGGCGAGTGGGACGGGCATAAACGTCTGCCCATGAAAGAGGAAAGTTGAGACAAATGAATTGAGGCATCCTTTTTCGAAAAACAGAAATACCTAAGAGACTATTCTGGCCTGCTCTTCTACTAACCAGCCGGTATCATGTTGGTCATTGAGCTTGACTATGACAGGAGAGACAATAGGTTCTAGAATCAAGACCCAATGAGTGCAAAACAAAGAAGGAACTTCCTCCCCTTAAAACGGAGACGGGGTGGGATTTCCAACCTTTACGGCTTTAACGGTAACTAAAGTTTCCTTTCTCAACTCCTGGAGGAGAAAACCGGGGGGGGGGGGGGGGGGGGGGGGGTGGGGGGGGGGGGGGGGGGAATGGATTTGTTAGCTGTAAAGTTAAAACAAATAAACGCCTTTCTTAATCCTGAGGAACATGCAGAAGAAAGATAAAGGCTGATAGAAAGAACAGAGGACCTTTCCCACTCGCCTGGATTTACCTAGTAAATTCTTATAAGCCGCCATGGCTGTCCAAGATTAGAACTATGTTACAAATAGCAGTATGTTTTGTCTCCATGTTCACAAAATGTATTTAAATATTATGGAAAGTCCACCTACCATCTGCAGTTCTATGGCTAGAAAATCGGCACAGCACAGAAGGTAGATACATGAATTTTACAACTCTAAATAAAGTTTGGTCAATAATTTGAAGATCCATTCCCAGTTTAAATTTATGTTCCACTACGCTATCACCATTTTGACCGAAAAAGACTAGATGATGGTGATAGTTTTTCTTGGTTTGGTGACCTGGTGATTAAATATAAATCGTTGTAACTAACTTAGTATAAGAAGAAAAGGAGCTAATGATCTTCGACTAGGGTTGGTAATGGGCACCAAAACTTTTAGTACACAGATAATCAAAACTCTAGGTCGTGCTTAGGTTGTCAAAAATACGGCCCAATTACTTTCAGGTCGTGCCTGGGCTCACCTCCACTCGGCATGGCACGACCCACAACATGGCCCAGTTGTGACACGAACAGGGCTCCACTGGGCTGGCGTGATAGGTCAGCACGACTACATGCATTGATCTCAGCCTTTCATCTAAATTAACTTAGATCGATCTAAAAGTTGATATAGACTAGATTACATTGAAGTTATTAGAAATTAGTTTAGTTTGTGACTTTTTGTAATTACTTGGCTAGATAATTGAAGTAAAGATTCTCATGTTTCTAGATTTTAATGTCGTCTTCATGTATAACCATGTATGACAAAATTACCTATTTTAAAAACTAATTAGGCATAAATTGTGTGAAGTAGACACAATTTGACACAAAGTAGGAGACCCAAATCTGACAAGAATGAGCTGACACGATTCAAGCACGAATGGAGGCACGAACAGGCCGACCCAGTATATTCAGTGGACTAGTATATGGACGTATAGGTCTAGACCCATACACTTCTCTGGGTCGTGCCTGGGCCTTAGGGTTTTTACCTAGGCCGTGCCTGGGCGTGGCAAGGCACGACATGACATAGCCCATTACCAACCCTACTTCGGGCATATCTATATACTTGTCATGCACTAGAATCATGTTTACAATTTAGCAACCCTCAGATAAATTACAGGTCTAGTCATGTTCATGCCATTTCTGATATATCATAGTTAAACATAGATTTACCTTTCACCTTCACCTTTTAGAGCATTTCTTTGTCTAAGAGAATTTTGGAGTGACTCCTTGGTTGCGAGAGATTAAATTGCATAACCATTAAGGTGCGTTTCTCTTTACAACAGATCTCCCAAATTTAATGATGTAACCCCTTTCTTCTTCATAGGGGCTGTTTGGTTAGGGGTGAAAGTGAGGAAGTGAGAAAGTAGTAATAGTTCCCTTTGGAACTTGGGAATTGGTTAGTGAGTTTTTCAGTATTTAGATGTTGTTGGGAAGTGTGGTTTGAAAAATGTTATGTCTTTTCCAGTGTTTGGATGGTAATGTGAAAGTGAAAAAGTTGACCACAAAGTTGACCTCAAAATAATATTAAAATAAAAATTAATTAAAAATAAAAATTAAATTGTAATTAGAATGTAAGTGAGATTTATATGACCACAAAATTAACTGTTTTGAACTACAACTTATTACAAATGAGATTTAAATAACCACAAAATTAACTGTAGCACTCTGAAAGTGAGGAAGTAATTGTGTAAAAGGGAAAAGAGAAAAGAAAAAGTAGTTTTCTCATTTTCTTTTTTCGGTGTTTGGATAGATAGGAAAGTGAGCAATTATACTTCCACATTTCCTTACTTCCGCCCACTTCCTTGCAACCAAACACGCTCATAGTTTCCTTCTATGTTGCACGGACATAGCAACATTGAAATAGACACGACACGCGGACACATGACAAATTCTTTAAAATACACACGACATGTGTGTCCGACATCGTGTCGGACATGTTTCAGACACGACACGACTTCTTGATAGGAGTGTCTGTGCTACATAGGTTTCCTTAGCCAATATCACTCATATAGAGGGTTGACATCAGACTGAAAATTGATCTTTGATTTTATTTCAAATTTTCGTAAAACCTTCTCAATCTGGAGTTAACGCTCCAAAGCCAAAGTCAATTCCTAGTAAAAGGTATAGATGATGACAATGATGATGATGACAATAAACTTTATTTTCACAAGCTTAAACTCGCAACATATAAGGCAACTTTTCCAACATCCCACTTGACTTAATACATTTTATGTGATGTGCCTCCATGTTCATAATTCGTCAGAACGGAACTTGGAGGTTGGAACCTATTAGATATAATACGTTCATTATACTAATATAGAAATAGTACTTAGAATTTTTGAGTTCCAGTGGTATTTGAAGTCATAGTTAGAATAGGATTTGATCTTTTATGGACTATATAAGGAGATCCAGTCTCACGAATATATGTAACTTGTATTTTGTACTTCTCTTAAATATCAATAAAGATGCAATCGTTTAAGAATCAATGAAGATTTACCATTGTAAATCTAACATGGTAATAAAGCCTCTCAAAAAAAAATTGCGTTGATCGACGTTCTCACAATGTACTTGAGCCTGCGCTGGGTTAAGCTCATCTAATATGTGTCTAGTGCTGAGTCACTCTCCGTCTAGCATCGGGCCAATCTTCGCATTGCAAATCATCAAAGTTTTCTCTTTCTTTTTATACTCGGTGTCAGCATCATCAACTTGATCTTGTTCGCTTGATGAAGCTCTCTTTTTCATGTTAAGTTTAGCTTCTATTTTGATTCCAATCTGCTTTTCCATGAGCAACTCCAATTGTGTTAATGTGCATGCAACCAATCACGAAGTCATGCAAACATTGAGTTTTGAAATTACAAACTCTATTTGCTCTTTCTACACAGCTGTGATCTCCCTCTTCGACTCCAACTTCGGACCAAGCTTCACAATTAAGAAGATCGAGCTCGAACTCCAACGACGACTGGTGGACAAACAGCTACCCGTGATCTTGATGAATATGTAATCGACCTACTTCTCTCTCCCGCGAGATATCATAGCTTTCTTCTTCAGATTCCAATTGGTTTCCTTTTGCAAACTCGGCGGCCATTATGTCATCTCGTTCTCAGATGGCCTCTTATTTTTTGTACGATATGGCATCTTCATCCTTATTGATCAGTTCTTCGCCAGCGACCATCTTCTCTCCTTCGACGGATTTGTCACTGATCGGTGTCTAATACAGGCGTCTCTTCTTTTTCTTCTACTGGGTTTAGATATTTCTCGAAATTAGTCTATCTCTCTTCTCTAACTGAGTCTTTTTCATCAATAGATTTCTATTATGTTAATGTCCGCCTCACTTAAGCGAAAGAGACACTATCATTTTTTTTTTTGAAATCTACTCTGACTATTCTAAAGAGACTTACACATTTAATGCCTATCTTGCTTCAAGCGAAAAAGGCACCATGAGTTTTATAGTCTGCTCTGACTATTCTAAAGAGACTTATGATAGGCTCAAGTCGACTTGTTTTGCGAAAGAGACTTAGGGTCAAGTTTCAGAAAGTGTCATGTCGTTGATCCATCTCTCCTCTTTAGAAGATGCTCTCAAGCGTTCGACATCTCTTTCTCGTTATCAACATTCTTACAAACTATTGATGTTTCATCCATCGTGAGTCTGCAAGGGGGTGTTCAAGATTTTACAAATTTTATTTCATCAGGTAGCCTGTCATATAGGGTCAACCTCAGTTTTTTAGATTTTTTAGTAATATTTTTTTCAGATTTTCTATTTATTTTTCATTCATTCAAGCTAACAATTTTTCATCCATCGTAAGTTTGCGAAGTAGTGTTAAGAGTAGTATCAGAATTAGAATTATCTAATGCTAATTGTATTAAGATTAGAGATCTAATGCCTATATTCTCAAGTATTGCCCTCGTCAATAATACAATGAATATTTCTTAGTCACTTCAACTAATTAATTTTTTTAGGAAAACTTCAACTGATTTATATAATCCTAATTCTAATACTACTCTAAACAGAACCAACTCAAAGGATCAACATCAGATTGACGGGAGCTCATAAAATTGCCACGGTTTTCGGGAAGCCTTTATATGGGTTGGGCTCCATGGAGAACCAACTTGATGGGGGAAAAAATCTTAGATAAAAATAAAGATGATAGTCAGCTGGAGGATGCACACTCAAATTTTCTAGAACATCTGTAGCAGACATGGAAACCTATTTTCCACATCGTTCCTTCGGTTAAATGGAAATCTAAGGAATCTTATGACACAAATACTCCAATCTATGGAACTAAAGGGGATCATCGAATTTGTTGCCTGTTGAAAACCCGAAGTTACCAAACACAAAAAAGAAAAGTTATTAATATTCAATATTATCATTTTTACAGTTGTTCCCATTAGATGTGCTTAACTCGGTAGAGGTGACACTTGATGTGACTTTAGAAAGTCTAAATTAAACTAGATAATAATTAAAAGTCAATTAAGTGTGTTTTTCCACCTAAAGATAGTAATCCTATAATCAGAACTTGTAGTCACTTCAATCGCATAGAACAAACCTTAGTTAAAGAGACTAATAATTTACAAGGCAAGGTCTAACTCCAAATATTAGCAAAATCTATTTGAAGAAAAACATGAAAAATTAATGACAAGGCACTCCAAATGCAAGATAACTAGCCAAATTTGATACTTTACCTAGACACGTGTGATATCTTTCTATGATCTAATGATTAAATCATTACATGATTCCATGCTTCATAACAGGAGTAGGTTTCACACACTTAAAATCTTCCATATCTTTTTTCCTAATAAATGGAATATGACCAAACATGACATAAAAATTTTCATCATATGAGATCCATCATGCATCTAATGTCAACCATCAATCCACCAATTGCCCATGGTTATTAAAGAGTAAGGCCCCATCATCAATTGGGATAAGAGCAAGGAACATTTGTTAGATAACTGCAGTATAAGTATGACACTAGACATTAAGATAGTTGTCGAAGAAATGAGAGAATTTTCATGAGAATAAACCATGGAATTGAAAAGATTAAAGCAATTGTAGTTTTGAGAATGTGCATGAGATATTATTACCGACTGTACTGCAACACCACCACGCTTTTTCTCCGAGTTAAAAGGGAACAGAGAGAGAACAGAAGATTTTGATCTGACATCAGCAAACTTCATCCCCAACTACGGAAGGTCACCAAATCATTGTTCAGATAGTGATAAAAAAAAGTGAAAGATTATGAGAAAAGAAAACTAAGAAATAAACAACAAAAACTTCATAACTGTTATACCTTAACCCCCAAGAAAGAATAGCCTGTTCAGTAGGTGACCCGCTAACCTCGATAGCTCCACCATCCTATTGGAAGGAATCTTAACATTAGAATAGATTCCTCCCATATTACACAATAATCATCTAATTTAAAATATGTAAAACTTTTCGCTACATAGAAACTAGCTTGAGATGTCTTTCTATAAATCTTGCATACAAAAATTATGCATAGTTGGAAAAATAAAAGGGACTCGTTGATATTAGTATCAATGATAACTTGACAATCAAAATGCCAAGAATGCATAATCAGAAAATGACAATTAACCAAGTTCCCGCGACGAAAATGGCAATCACCTAACCTGAGGCTCAAAGACATCCCCAGTAGTATTATGTGCAATGCCTTCAACCAACAGAGAGGATGCAGCAGCAGACAATTGTTTAAAATTATCTGGAGGATCTATCTTCATTCCACCAACATAAGCCGCCACAACAGTCATCTACAAGATCAGGTAAACCCTTTAGCATTAACTAGCAGGTTCATAAGTCTGAATACATAGGATACTGTAAAATTTAAAATCAAATCTGTAACTTCAAATGTCACAAGATTTCCAAATTTTATAAGATACCTAAACAATAAAACATTTTGTTCAAATGTCAGAATAAGAAGCATGAGTAAAGTTGCATATAGAATACTTGATTCAGAGTAAGAGTTCCAGTTTTATCACTGCAGATCGTTGTTGCTGATCCCATCGTCTCACAAGAAGAGAGCCTTCGCACCTGTCAGAACAATAGACCAATTTAGAATTTATAACTAAAAAAAGCCAAGTATGAGGTTTGTCAAAGATACATGCCAATGCTTTGTCCTCCATCATCTTTCGCATTGAGTATGCAAGTCTACAATGACAATAGTAAATTTATCAGAAATAATAACCAAAGTTGAAGTTCCAGCAAAGATAAATCTTGGATATGTAATACATCCTTACGTCAAAGTTACAGCCAATGGAAGCCCTTCGGGAACAGCAACAACCACAATAGTTACCTAGCCACAGTTAGTGAAACAATAAGCCATATGAAAAATACAGAAAATTGCAATATGTGCAATATCTAATGTATACATACTGCAACCGTCAAGATCTTAACGGCTCCGTTGAGTGCAGCCTTTACACTTGTCTTTCCCTTTGTAAATTGAGAAGTACCATCAGGGTTTGTTGTATTCCCAGTAAAGTACCTGACATATGCAACAAAGAAAATATCAGTAGCTGCACATAAGAAAAATACCAAATAATTTTCGAACTCATACACTGTACCTGACCCAGAGAACCAAAAGAACCACAGCCGCGACTGTGAGCCCTACCATACCAATGAAAGTGGCAACACCATTCAATCGCACCTATTTAAGATCAATTTCAATTTCAAGACTGGAATGGCAAGTAGACCTAAGCTATCAACAAGTTGATCAAAGGAAATCTAATACCTGTAAAGGAGTTTCTCCACCATTATCCTCTGATATGTTAGCCATTAATAAACCCCACTCGGTGTTAATTCCAACAGCAGTTACCTGGGTAAAGAGTTGAATAAAGATATCTCATTTTGAATGATAAAACAAATAGCATAAAGGAATAAAAGCCCCAGTTTAGATTATACATTTTATAAAGCAAAGAAGAGAAATCAAATGAATGAATCAATGGATTGCCTAAAAAATATTGGCAAATGTTCGCCTAATTCAAACAATAACAAGCACTATCTCATTTGCATAAGAAAACAAAGATAAGTGGAGCAATCACATTTTGGACAACTAGACCATTAATTTTAATTACCACACCTTAACACCTCAATTGCCACTGTAGCTTTAGTTCAGAGAGTATATTTTTCATTCAACTAATTTCATCCCCATATTCCCTTAAACTTCTAAAAACTTTAAGTTTAGCAAAAGAAGCGTATAAGAATCATGTTTTCATTTGCAACTGGCATACAAAATGATACTCATCTTCAACAATAGTCATGGATACGTCATGAAAGGTATCAACTGATTCAATCTCGTATTCGCTTGGACTTCTAAACATTTATAGTGTAGCAAAAGAAGCCTATAAACATCTCGTTTTCATTTGTAACTGGCATACAAAATGATACTTATATTGCAATAGTCATGGATGCGACATGAAAGGCATCAACTTGGATCCTCAAAATTGTGTCCATCTTATAGCATCAATTAAGCTTTTAGATAATGATTGGAAGTCAGCTTTCCTAATAAAATATTACAAACTTTCTTCAAATAGCAAAAAAAAACATTCAGAGCAATTCCTCTTTCTTATAAATTTATTTATTAAATTCAATGTACTCAGATAATGATCTTCCTAGCACAGATCCATGATTGTTCTTATAAACATAATTATCTTTTTTAAGACTAAACTAGAGAAAATTACCACCAACTTCTACCATATTGCAAATAACAACATCATGGAAGTGTTAGTACAAACTCCTAACTCAAGTTACCTCCTTACTTTCACTTAATAAGGACTTCTTGATCTATGTTTCACCATCATATCCATGCACTCATGCATTCAAATCCAGGATAGGAGCAAACTTTACATCTGTTACTCTTCTGTATTGACATTTTTGCTGTTCTTAAATCTCATTAAATAGAGTAGTTAACCCGAAAAACCCATGCTCCCCTAAATAGAGATGATAATGGCCCAGCCCAGCCCAATGGCCCAGCCAACAAAGAAGCCCAACCCTAATCCCTTCTGAAATTGTGCAATCTAGGGCTTTCATATTTAGGCCCGTATAATTTTGGGCTATGCACGTGTTTGCCTCAGACCAACCTGGCCCAGCCCATAGCTATCCGATCCATAGGGTGTGGGTCAAGGCCCGTTCTAGTATGCACCCTAAAGCCTTAGGGCAGCCATGTTTAAATTGCAGTTTCCATTTGCATGGCAAGGATTTGAACCCTTGAAAAGATAAGTCTTTACCAAATCAAATACTACAGCTATATTAAGATCGTAAATCAAATAGTATAAATAAAGCCCTTGAAACCTTAGGTCAGCCTATTGGGGTATTCAGTAAAATTTGAAGGCCAGACTGAAACCTGAGGCTGACCGAAGTCCATTTGAGGGGGAATGGGATTAGGCTTGATCCCTCTTCAATTCAAGCCCAGGGCCAGTGGGCTGTACCAGAATTCTTGGCCTAAAAAATTTTGGCCAGACTAGGATCTTACAAAAGTATGGACCTAGCTGGCCCATTATCATCTTTACCCATGATTTATGTACTTCAATTGAGGTTTCTTTTGGAGCTAACATCATTATTGTTTTTTTTTTGTTATCATTTAGTAAGATCTACTTCACTTTCTTTAGTCACTTGTAGTAGATCAGGCTCTTTAATCAGTTGTATGGTGGTCATTATAGAATGACCAATTCATAAGCCAACCTAATATATGAATCATAAACGTCAAACCTAGCCCTTTGCATCTTACACGTCTTAATGCCCTTTGCTTCTTATGAGGAATGAGAATGGACATGTCCATGGGGCCCCATTGAACATGTCCAACAGAAATTTATCTATAAGAAGATGACAATTCATATTTCTATAGAAAATTTTCTATTGGACATGTCGGGGGGGGGGGGGGGGGGGGCATGGACACGTCCATTCTCATCCCTACTTATTATCATTCTTTGGGTTAAACTGCCTTTACTTATTCATTGTTCTAAGGGTGAGAACTAAGAATTAACCAAGGTTTCTTGGGACCCCGCCTGTACTTCTGGATTCAAAGGCACACGAAGACAAACACCCTATGTTGCTCAAGCCGTGCCTCAAATGCTATATGTACTTTAGTTGATCAAGGTACACAACGAGCAAAAGTTATTATAACAGGTCCTGGTCTCGGAAGAGATGCAGCATTATGGGCCATTCGTAGAAGTGGTATACTATTTTCTTTGCATGTATACTGTTCCCACTGAGAATTGAGATTCTCCCAACATTTTCTCTAATAAGTTGATGTTACACCCTATTAAAATGGTGAAACAACTAAAAAAGTCTTACAGATCTGTGAAATGAAATTATACTGACTGCAAAAACCTGAAGAGAGAGATTCTGCAAACTACATTATGATAGCAGTCAGTCGCATAGCAGGGAGAGCAAATGTAATCTAGTGATATGGAGAAAAAAACTCACCAACATGATACCACAACCATCAACTACCTTGCATCCAGATATTAAAAATGGTGCCTTTTGATCCTTGCGAACCTGAAATAAACAGCAGAAATTTAGTAAAGTCCTTTACGTTACATAATATATTGACAAATGAATTATTTTACTTGGACTTAATCCTCACATGCTTGCTTTCCCCAGTCATGCTGGATTCGTCAATGGCAAGGGAATGGCCAGAAATTAAAATGCCATCAGCAGGCACCTGAAATGGCACAGTAAAACAACTAGATTATTAATTTATCATTCCTACCGGCAATGTAGAATATCTCAAAAAACTTTGTCTGCCTACCTGATCGCCAATCTTCAGAGGAACAACATCACCAACTAACAGATCAAATATAGAAACCTCAGTCCTTCTACCTCCTCTGACCACCTGAATATCACCCATAAGTCTTTTTAACAGTTACAACTAGATTTTACAATAGAAAAATTAAGTTATACAAATATAAAATAATGTTAGATAGCACATACCTCTACTTTTATATTGCGTTTCTCCTCATTCAGGTTTTGAAATTGAAGTGATTGCCTGTAATCGCTAATAGCTAAAGGAATAGCGCAAATATAGGAAAAGAAACAAAAGCCAGAGTGAGGGATTGTTGCATGTGTACTAACTCACGTTAGGGAATACTGTATGTTTGCATTTAACATAGAAAAGAAACGAGATGTACTTCCACCTGGATAATATCATAGAATTATCCAGTTGAAACAAAAAACAAAAATGGAGAACCTCAAGTAATTATGACAGACCCAAAAAAGGCATAATGCTATAAAAGCACTGTTACAGAAAGATACCCATCACTGCAATAAAACTGACAGTATTCATGACAATATCAATAAAGTAGTTGTGAAGCTCAAAGTAGAAATGCACAAATATGAAAAAACAAGGAAAAGCCTCATGGAGAAAGGAATAAAGTATTTCAAATTTGCGGCTAAACAAAAACATCAAGGTTAGATAAAATTGCATAAGATATGCCAGTACAAGAACATTGTTAATCTTTTTAGGGATTAACGTTCCTAAAAAATAGAGGAACATTTTATAGGCACCTCCATCCCAGCCACATAACTATAAAAGAATTTCCAAAAAAACTCACTAAAATGTTTAATGCATCATTTAATTATCACATAACAGAATCTATCTTTTCATCCAATATTGCAACAGTCTATAAGGAGGAAGATGATAGATTTGGAAAGATGATAGACTTGGTAAGGGAATCATATTTAACTCTGAGGCACAATAAAAATCCATAGAGCTAAATAGTTGATCCAGGACACTCTACATGCCCACGCAATCAGAAGTCCTGCAAGGACCTAATGGATCTGCCAATTTCTATGTGATCAAGTATGAGACTAGCACCAACTGGAAGCTCACTTTATTATCTTTAAAACAAATCCAGGTTCAGGCAAAACGTTAACCAGATGAAGAAGATAAGGGCCTAGGATGTCAGAGATGTCAATTGCGTCCAGATTCAATCCAAATTCAATCTGAATTGAAGGTATTTGGTGTAGAATTTTGCGTGCCAATTTAAAAGAACTTGCTCGGATTTTGGAAAAGATTGGGAAATGTTTTGATGTAATACCAGTGTGGTTACTCTAATAGGAAAAAATGAGGAGCAAACCACCGCTAAAAAGAGGAGCTCTTGATTGTAAAATCAGTCAAAAAACCACTCAACATCTGAGCACTGGAGGCAACTACCATCAAACTCCTAAAGTAGGGAAAATCTCCCACTAGAGGAGCAACCACCTCTAATATAGAGAGAGGACCTCTGGATGGCAAAATCAATCAAAAACCAGTCAGCAAGTGGACAACTTCCCATCTATAACACTAGAGTAGGGAAAATCTCCCACTCTAAGTAATAAAGCCCTAGGCCTAGAAAGACCTCAAAACCTTTGTAACTGGGTTGTGAATAGCGGTGAGCAAGAGCAGGAACAATTGTTATCATCTTTCTCACGAGATTCACAAAAAAAAAAAAAAAATTCAAAAAAAATGAGAGAAAGGGGCTTCTCCCACTCTACAAAAATCGAAATTACCACTCATCTGTTTTAAGTGGACTGGAAGGAGCAATCCCTCATTCTACGACTCACTATGGATCAGTAGCATACTCCCAAGAAAAATATTATGAAATGTATTGAACACTTGTGCTTATTAGACCTATCCCAAATAACACCAGTAATAGAGTAAACAAGAGTTAGGATGCCTAGAGAACTCTAAGAAGCACAAGAGACTCCAGAACAATGCACAAACATGAAAGTGCTTCGGAAAAGACCCCAAGGACATATACAAGTTCAAATAATTATAGAGTATTGCGACGACTAACAATTTAAAAGCAAAATCTTGTCATCTATGATCTATCATTATCATCATAAACCAAAAAAGAAAAGTATCTGCAAAATGTGTTTAGTTTGGGAGCAATATGGGGGTTGTTTGGTTAGGGGTGGAAGTGAGGAAGTAGTAATAGTTTTTTGGAACTTGAGAATTAGTCAGTAAGTTTTTTCCGGCGTTTGGATGCTGTTGGGAAGTATGGTTTAGAAAATGTAATGTCTTTTCCAGTATTTGGATGGTAATGTGGAGTGAAAGTGGAAAAGATGACCACAAAGTTGATCGCAAAATAATATTAAAATAAAAATTAATTATAATAAAAAATGGACTGTAATTAGAATGCAAGTGAGATTTACATGACCACAAAATTAACTGTTTTGAGCTACAACTTATTACAAATGAGATTTACATGACCACAAAATTCACTGTAACACTTTGAAAGTGGAGAAATGGTTGTATAAAAGAGAGATGTAAAAGGAAAAGGGAAAAAGAAAAAGGTTTTCTCATTTTTCTTTTCCGTTGTTTGGATGAACAATGGAAGTGAGAAATGAGGCCTCCCACTTCCTCACTTCCCTATGCATCCAAACAGCCCCATGATGTCCTAGAAAAAAAAATCTTAAGATAACTGGATATTACATTTATTAAGAGAGACGTCTTAAACACCTTACCTGTAACTGTGACAACAAGTAAAACAGCAAAAGCAATGCTGCCACCATCGTACCATCCCTCTTTCAAACCCTAAAATGAGCAGATGAAATAAAATGAAATCTACAGAAAGCAAGTTTAATATCTGTTGCAGATAAACCTATCCATGTGATATTGATAATCAGAGAGACCCCTTTGAAAATGAAATATGACCGATGGTATAACTACCGCAGAACATGAAATTCAACATAATAAAAACAACAGTAACAATAAGTTTAAATTTGCAGAATTAAGAATATGGCAAGTAAGCCAGAGAAAAATCACATCTCAAATATCAAGTATTGCTAGCTCGTAAGATATGCAAAAATGCTTAACAGAACATCAATAAAAGGAAAACTCACATGAGTTGATGCCCATCCCAAGGCTGACTGACTGACTGAAAACCAGTAGAAAATCAAGCTCAAGCTATAAATACCATAGGACACCAGAATCTCTCAATAAGAATTATCGGAAGAAGGAACCACAAGGTGAAGGTGAGCTTGGTAGTTGTTTCTTAAGATGATGGTGCATGTCAAAGTTTAAATAAGCGAGATGAGAGGGCAGGTCAAATTTAATTAGAAATGGTCGTTGATTCATTTTTCTAAATCGATCTGTCAAGAAATTCCTATCTTTTCTTTAGGAGATTTCTTTTAAGGAAAGAAAAACCTCAGAAGGTAAGATGTTCTCTCCCTCCTGGGTAAACTAGGACTCACTAATCCTGGAAATTCTCAAAGAAGTATCAGCTTGGGAGAGAACTGACTGTAAGTATGAGATGCATCCTAGCTATGCCCCTGAATTTGACAAAGTCTCCTGATATGAAGAAAATGAAAGAGCCTACCTTTGACCCAAAACTAAACAATTGGGTAAACCAAATGCACATATACAATACTCTGCCATAAACTATATGTTGGCATTAAAATGTAATTTAGCACATTAATATTTGTAAATTAATCAACTGAATAACTAAATAAATTATGATATGAACACCAGAGCAGAAGAGGGTAGAATGACTTCCACTATGACTGCAGAGAGACAGCATAACCAAAATAGTAGATCAAAAAAACACTATATGGCCTAATACTATGTATTCTTACAATAGTGCTAAGAAAAGGAGCAAAAACCATATTGCAACTATACAAGCTCTTTTCACTCATTTAGTTATCAGTTTGTGTTATATATTTGCAATGCACCCAATGTCATCCTTTTATTCTAAATATCATTTGCATCGAATAATATATCGGCTCGAGCACCTCACTGCAACTAATATAGGCAATTGTCAAGGTTAATATTCTGGACTTTAATCAGACAATATGTTGAATATCAACTGCTATTATATGAAAATATCTCGCAGAGTTAACGGTATCGACTGAAAAGGTGGTTTTGTTAAGCAGGCGTAATGGATTCTTAGTTTTAACCCGCCACCAACAACCTAAAACCCAAAAAATTAATTCAGAGTTTCTAACCTAAAACTCTAAAACTTGACGCCCATCTTCATGTCTTGCCTTTTG